>VUQS01031603.1:0-33728 GCA_015108495.1 Heterochromis multidens | reverse complement strand
GTCTCTGTGCAATGGATATAAACAATCTATGGAGGCAGCTTGCTAATCAAACTTGCTATTGCATAACTTGTATAAATATGATTATTTTTGTCCCTCAAAATACAAGAAACTAATAGCTGAAATGCTAAACTCAATGCTTCAAAAGAGGAGTTCACTAAACATTGGTCAACATTGTTGTGGTGGCTATCTCCGTCTTTTATATACAGTCTATAAATATAACCTCCCTACCTTCATCTTTACAGCTCAGATTTAACACTTTATTTCTCACAGTGTTACATTGTGTTACAGTGTTGCTTTTGTTTAAAAAGTTCCTATTAGCCAAATGTCCGTGCTTTTTTGATGCACTGACTCTCCTCGGTGAGTTTGAGTCGATGATGCTGAAGTGGCCTGTGCAGTTTTATATTCAGATCAGTAATATAACACAGGAAAGGAGGCTGAAAGAAACAGGAAAGGCAGAGATTATGAAATGCTGCTGTTATGTCTGCGCTGAACAAACCAGCGCTTTGTACACTGGCAACAGCACTCTCATCTGCATCATACAGACGCAGTATAAGGAGAAAAAGAAAAGAGGAAGGGAGAAGGGGGACAGAAAAAAAAGTTTTTTTCCAAGTAATTTTAGTCTCTGACGAAATGCGTCCAGACCTTCAATAATAGCATTTTATATTCTGGTGATCTTGCATGGCCTGAAGTACTCCAGACAGCTGGCTGCAGCCCTGCATTAACACAATAAAACTTTAGGGAGTGAAAGTGGTGAAAAAGAAATACCCTCCAAAACCAACCGGAGAAGGGCAGCTCAGGACAAGAACCCAGTGAGAAGCAGAGATTTACCACAACTCAGTCTCAACTTCAATCTCAGCATCACCACCATCTGTGACTCTGTTATAACCTTAGAGCTCAATCAGTTTCCTTTTGGTGACACTTTGGATGGCAGTGATGGTCACCCACTGGTTATCAGCTCATTGTGTGAACCCACTTACACTCTTCGCTCTCCACAGCAGCATAGTTGCCTGATTCTTTGAAGCTGATATTTCCCAGGTGCAGGACTCCTGCTACAATCTGAAGCACCATGGAGCGGTCCTCTGGTGAGATGCCAATCACATCCATGGCTTTCTGGGGAAGTAAAAGGGGAAAAAAAAGCACGCTAAATCAGGACCACAGTGGGGGTTTACTCACTCCTGCGGTACCTAGCTCATGTTCTCTAATTACTCCTGTTGTGGTCTCGTTGGTAAACAAAAACAGAAGATCGTTGAAAAAAAGAAAACAAAAGAGGAGTGCTATTGAGAGAGTGGATTGTAAGGACAAGACTGTGAGCCAAATGAACACTGGTATGCGATTCAGAGACACACACAACACCATTGACTGCCGAGTAAACAGAAGGAATCTGACCGTACCATTGTCTCCTGGAAGTCACTCTTGTCATTGATGTCGTCCACTTTGTAGGAACCAGACTGATTGAGGTAACTGTAGTAATCCAGGCTTGTGATTCCCAGGCTATTCTTCTGCTCTCCACTGGCTCCTTCTATCAACTGTAGAGCAGAAATTAAGTCTCTAACTGCGTGTACAAAACGTAGAAATGTGCCTTTAAAAGTATATGATTTGTGTAACACATTTTCCGTGCTATATTCAGAGTTTAAAGAAAGCTGTACTATCACAAACGAGAACCTTGGGCCATGCACAACAAAAACAGACTGACCCTGTTCCTGCAGCCAAATGGTTTTTCTAATCCAAACTGTCCTCAAATCCCCTCACAGGCCCTTTCCTCAAGCCAAATGTGTCCCGTTTACTTCTCAAAAAAAAAAAACAAAACAAAAAAACTCACCTGGTAGAATATATGGAAACTTCTTTCTCCAGGATTCCTCATGATAACACGTGACTTCTCCAGAAGGAAGTTGGAGATTTTCCCTCCGTCTGGTTCGCCACCGGAGCTGAACTGGATCTCAAAGTATTTCCCCTGATGGATCAAAGCATTTTTTTAAGTACTGCAGCAGGCTGCAATAAAGCTTAAAAGCCAGAGCTATAAGGTCTGAAAATACTGGCACCTGGCTCTTCTAGGGTTGCTAGCAGTCTGTGTGTGTATACATTTACATAAAAATATGATCGTGCTTTTTGTCTTACTCTCATCTCCAGACTAGCCTGTAATGTAATATCTGTTCTAGTCAAGCTGAGAGCAGAAACCTAAAACTGAACAGACGCACTGTTTATTCAAAGACAGCACTTCAGATGTAGTGATCTTGGGCCATTAGTGCCAAACCATTTTTGTTATTGCAAATTTTAAACTAAAAATAACTTTTATAGTATCTACTCTTTACGTATTTACTTAACAGACTCAGTTAAAAAAAAAAAAAGGTTCAGGGGAATTGCATTTTCTAAAAGGAGGTTATTTTTCATTGGTTAAGTTTCTTAGTAAGCAGTGGAGGATGTTTTCCCTCAGCGGTTCTGCATGTGTGTCTTTCTGTACAGTGTGTCGTCGCAGCACTTCTGGTTAACCGGGACACACATGAGGTTTGCTGCCTCATGAAATAAAACAGAAAACAGAAGGCAAAACATTACTGTAAATCTCAAAGGTCTCAAAGGTGTGCCACAGAAAAGTTGAGGACTCAACTTATTCCACATTAACTGCGTCCATGTGTGTGAGCAACACAACTGAGAAGATGCACTGTAAGTTTTAACATCTCTGGGTTGTTCAGGGTACTTTGAGCACAAGAAATTATTTTTTAAAAGGATGTGAGAATGTTTTAAATTTGACTACACTGTATGTTTTCTCTGTTAAAAAAAAAGAGAGAGAAAGAACCAGCCTTACAAATCTGCTGGAGTTGTTGTTCCTCAAAGTTTTGGCGTTGCCGAAGGCCTCTAGCAGCGGGTTGGACTGCAGGATGATGTCTTTGACGTGCTGCGAGGAGACAGATTCAGTGAGCTGAAGCTACATCACAAACAGATGGGGCAGCAGGTAGAGAAACCACACACTTCACACCCCAACTCTCTGAAAGTTTCCACTAAGATAGCACATGATGATACACAGATGACACACACATGCACATCTACAGACACACAAAATCTGGAGGGAATTATCTTCCCTGTGAGCCATGTGTGTGTCAGAAACATGAGTTTTAAATCAGTACAGCAGACAGAGATACTCCCCACTTCCAGTATTGTTCACAGAGGCTGAGTGGTATTTCTTGGAATTTCTTTGTTAGTCCTGTACAAAAGGAAAACATCCTTCACTGAGACAATTATTACTTTAGCATTTTAACTATGCTAAAGTTCTTCCTGCACTAATGTTTTATTCCAACATGGTCTCAAGATGTTAAAAAATATAAATAATAACAAGTACTATTAGATATGTATAGTCTTTGAGAAAATTAACATGCTCAAATAGCTGAACTGTGTCTCACACACACACACACACACACACACACACACACACACACACACACACACACACACACTATTTAGTCTAACCAGTCTAATGTTAAATTTAAAGCCTGAAAATTATTGTTTTTGATTTTTGATTGACTGCAGCTCTGAATGGATTAAATATAAGAATCCCACTGCCATCATGGTGCAGGCATTTCCTCATTAAACTTGAGATTATTATCAAGCTTAGACTGGACATCTGCTGGTATTGGGGGGGAGGGTACCAGATGGCTGGAGGGGCTGGGTGAATAAGAGGCTGCTGATGGGGTCATAATAGGGTACAAAGGATGAGGATGACAAGACAAAGACTGGAACAAAGGGAGAAAAAAAGTGCAGGTGTGGTTTGATTTCATACACGAGTGCAGAGAATATGACAAGCCATTCTGGTTATCATTCAGCTGTGCACCTATGCATTTCAAAGATTCTTCATTTAAAAACTGTCCCGAAGGAGAAAAAGCATCTCATCTCACCTTTACTCTGGGTCCACCCCCTGACACTCTGGAGATGTAGCCCATGATGTATTTGGCTGCCACAGTCTTCCCTGCTCCGCTTTCTCCACTGAAAAACATATCAAGACTTCAACACGTGTTTTCTCAAACATGAGCCAACTTCAGATTCACCTGATAGCTTGTAGCACACGCTCACTAAATCATTATTTTCTGTTTCACACATCAACAGTTTTTATTCACTCAGTGACCAAAAAAAAGCGTATCTGCTTGATAGATCCTGGTATTTATTACAAAAACACAGAAGAACTCTTTGTATTGGTTTAGATTCTTGTGCTCCTTTTTTGAATTGTAAATTTATTTTCCTGCTCCTGTTTGTTCTCATGCCAGATTGGTGGCTAATCAGTCTAATGCTTATGTAATACCTGCACCTGCATGTGATGTGATATTTAAAAATAAACCTGCTTAGGAACAGTTCAGCCTGAAACATCTGTGCATTAAATAATGTTTTCTAAATAAGTCACAGTTCAGACTTTTGTCATTTCTCTTTCATTTCTGATGTTCTACACGTGTCACCTGAGAATAAACATTTTTTTAACATCTATATTCGAAAACAGAAGGAAACCAATGTCTTCTCATTAGGCTTTTTAAGCTGCACATGGTTTCTTTATGTGTGCTTGTTTTGCTTAAACACACTGCAATAAACAGGATATTTTGGACTATTAAACATGGTAAACATTGTAATGTCCAAACAGCAGGTATTTGGACAGTTACACAATTTTTGTCTTTTAGGGTTTCTCTTTAGCACCATCAGCCAGGAATAAAAGATTGCAAGTTCAATTCTCAGCTTTAATTTGGAGTACATTTAAATCAATAGAGAAACAATGACTATGTAGGAAATGTAGCCCTTTAAACATACAGTGCCCAAAGCTGAGGTGCTGAAAAGTAATTGGACACAAAGACTACAAAAATCATCACATCTAATATTTTGTGGGAAGTCTTGACCACCTGAAACATCAGCAGCCAAGTGTCCAAAAACATTTATCCCAAACGCAAACCTGCTCAAATTAAAGTTGAAAGTTGCAGCATCTGTTACTTTATTTTAAAGTGAATAAAGAGTCTGAAAAATAAAATAAAATGTGTAACTCTCCAAATATTATCTGAACTGCACAAACTCTTCATTCAAATAAAAATCCTGATTAAAATGAGATGAGAAAATGTCAATTTGAAACAAATTTTCACACTTAAAAACAGGTGAGAGTAGCTGCAGTTTACCATTTGGAGGTTTGTGTGTTTCGATTTGTGTGGCACGTTTTGTCGCACACATCTGAATCGCTTAAATAAGCAGTCACAGCTAGCCAGCTACCATTTACTGTACGAACCCGACCCACTGTCAGTGGCTCTTGCACGTGTAGGCAGCAATAACGACATTTATTCAGTTTTGTTTACATATTTTTCCTTCGTATCTTTTCCCTCAGCCTACACTTGTCTTTTTCCCTCCTTGCCGTTCACTGTGCCAGGGTCATACTTATTTTGACATATGTGGTTTGGCAGTGGATGATGCCTGGGTCTGTTTTTCTTTCTGTGCCTTAAAGTAGAGTCAGGTTGGTACAGCCGCTGTGAGAAACACAGCTGCAGAATGTTAGAGGCTGCCAGAGGAAGTCATGGGAGCTGCTCTATTACAGCAGTCTATACAGTTGCATACATCCTACTATATATGTACCTCCCAGTCTCTACCAGATCCTAACATATTGCCTGGACCTCCTCGCTGTGCAGGAGGACCAAAAAAAAAGAAAAAAGAAAAAAAAAACAATCTCCCTCTGAGAGCATTGTTTCTCCTCCTGCAATCTACCCTCTAAAGAGGTATTTCCAGCACAAGCTACAGCGGGACTTTGAGGCCCATTTAAACCCTCCAGAGGGCAGGTCTCATTGTTGTGGAGTTTGAATGCTGAAGACATTGTTAACTTCTGCAGAGATTTATTAACCAAATAAGGAGATGAGTTACACAATTTAGTGCAGAGGGAGGGATTAGCATTATCTTTCATAAATTATTACTGTCTTGAGCTATGTTAAGGATGCTCTAGTTCTAGTTTTGGTGGTTTTGAATCCAACAAGGCGTTCACTGCATTCCCACAGAACTCACTGAGTTGCATGTACAGCATGTTTGACAAGATTTTCTTCTGTGATAATGCGAGTGCATTGTTTTTACAGGGACTAAAAAACATCCACTTCTTTATGTATCCAAGGTGTAGACTCCTGACACAAAGACAGAGTGTTTTTACATTGTGGATGTTGATGTATATCAGGTCATATGATCTTTGCCTGCATACTAAACATGTCTTATAATTACTGATACCAAGGGGAAACGGAAGGGCTGAAAGATCATTGCTACTTTACACCCCTGTCCTACATTCTCTAAGTAATGGATCACAGGATCCCCGTTATAATCTTTGCCATCTACTCTAAGACATTTTGTGAAATTAAACAAATTTAAAACTGTAACAATATCGAAAATTGAAGTTTGCATTTCTTTTATCTTTTTGTTAAACATGTTACTTTATCTTTTTCTTTTGTGGCCATCTTCTTTGTGAGACAGCACAGCCAATGTGCTGCTACAATTTAACCTCCAGAGACCTTGCGTCCTCATATGTGGACATAAAATTAGTCTCTTCTGCACCTTACACTTCATTCAGTATCTCTGCATGTTGACCAGCAATTATGATTCTATTTCATCTCATAAAACACAATATTTAAATTTTAGTAAGCCAGGACATCCTGCGGGTCATGTAAATACATTTTATGCTGATCAGGTGTCATTCCATACTTTTCAGTACCTGAAATAATAATAAAGAATTACTGATAAAACTGTATTATTATATATCATATCTCTTATGCTGAGCAAGCCTTTCAAACTAGAACAATCAATTGTAAATTCAACTGCAGAGACAAAGGAGAAAAAAAAACACTAAGTGAAACAAGAAGACTGAATGAATCGTTCATCACTATATGGAAAAAAGTATTGGGCCACACCTCTTAATCTTTGAATTCAAATGTTTTCAATCCCATTGCCACAGGTGTATAAAGTCAAGCACCCAGCCATGTTTTCTGCCTTTACAAACATTTGTGAAAGAACGGGTCATTCTCAAGAGCTCACTGAAGTCGAGTGAGGTACTGTAATAGGATAGCCACCGCTCCGAAAGGTCAGTTCCTGAAATTTCTTCCCTCCTAGATATTCCACAATCAGCTGTAAGTTGCAAACTGGAAGCGTTTAAGAGCCACAGCGGACCAGCCACAAAGGTGGCAGACCATGTAAAGTAACTCAGCAGTGTCGCCAGGTGTGTAAAAGTCACCAACGCTCTGCTGACTCAGTAACTGCAGAATTCCAAACGTCCTCTGGCATTAACATCAGCACAGAAACAGTTCACCGGGAGCTTCATGGCATGGGTTTCCATGGCTGAGCAGCTCCTGTAGGTGTAATGTGTAGGTGGAACAGTACTTTTGACTATATAGTGTAAATAAGGTCAAGCTGAAACTTGAGTAAGATTGAACTATAGTTATTGGGATTTAATTATTTATCCAAAGAAATTTATTTGAGCTTTTTTTCATTAGTAAGCTTGCATCCAGATAAATTTATTCCATAAATAAAAGTGGCTAATGGATGTGTAAACCTATAGTTACTTTATATAATTATATATAAGTTTTACACTTCTAAATCATACAAATGTCAGCAGAGAATTGAAAGCATGATGGTTTGTCACCCAGTTGCTTCACATGGAAATGATAAAATAAATCAATGTATGCGGATAAATCCATGTACAGTTGCATACACATGGAAAAGCCTAAAATAAATGCAATACACGCGTGCAACAATGTTGCTGGGCACTGTAAGTAACACCCAATGACTAACTGCATATTTTAAGCATTAAAATGATCTCAACACACATTGTCCTTCTAAAACTGATCTAATTATAACAGCAACCTGCTCTGTTGGCACCTATGAAAAGAAAGGCGCAGCCATGTGTGGAAACAATCTCACAGACAATCATTAAAAAGAGAAAAGATTCCTGGTAAAAAGCCAGCCGAGCAATGAATAAGCCTGCTTTCTGTGGGATTAGGTTTAAGAAGCTGTTGTTCACTCATCATGTGATTGTAATTTAAGACGGCTCTAAGGAACAAAATCATGTGAAACTACCAAGCAACTGAGAGCTCATGTATTTCTGAAAGGACCCTGGTTTGATCAGTGTTCAGAGCAGATGTAAAGCAATTGGCCCTCAATGAAAAAAGTGTGGGTTGAGCATTTGTTTAAGATGTCATGGGCCTGATTTAGTCTAAGAGCTGGATGGGGAATGCCAAACATCAGTGGCATAGCATAGCTCTTTTAATGTCTGATCCAGATGTCAAAGGAAGAACATATCTATCACATCACAAAATGACAGGGAAATAAATACTGTGTTAAATAGAAATCATCTCATATTCAAATGGTATTACAATATTAGAGGAATAAGAAAACTGCTCAGCCACTTAATGCTGGATTAGCCTCATCTCCAATTCACACATTTTCTCAGTTAATATAAAAAACAAACGCTAACACAGGTCGGTGCTGACCACACTGCATGGCCAGCAGTTCACAGCAGCCTTTGTTTGCTGAGACCTGGTTCATCATAAAACCACTTCCATGCTTTTGTTTGCTGATTTAGTCGATCACAAATTCCACCTCAGTGCCTTTATGTGGAAAACTGAACGAGCAACTGCTGGCTGTCCAAACAACAGGCAAAAGTGCTGAAGCAGCGGCCATTTATCATGAGGTAAGCACTATAGTAACCACGCTGCTCAGACGAGTGGACCATAGCATAAAACCCCCTAATGACACTACGTTTTTCTCAGCTTTGTAGCTCAGAAACATTCACCGGCAAACTCAAACAGGCTGTAAAAGTACCTAAAATCCTCTAAATCGAGGGAGTGAGTGATTCTTAGCGAGGGAACGATGCAGGTGTCCTCTTTTCTTTCTTTTTTTTTTTTTTTAAACAGGAAGTTTTTCAAAAATAGCTGCTATAACAACTGCTTTGTTTCCATTTCACATCCTGAGGATTCAGCAGCCAGATCCAGCTGTAAAACGTTCATTGTTTTCCCGTTTGAGTATTGGTACATTTTTTTTCTCCTTAATTTGTATTTCACCGAAGCTGAAAAGGGTATGATGGAAAAACACCAAAGAAACATGTGAGTCAGCTGTACTAAATGATGTGGTCAGACCTGTTAGGTCTGTCCTCTGCCCGTCTAGTATCATGACCTGCAGAGATGTTCAGCATTGTGATCTCACAGTTTACATTACACAGATTATTATCTCCTACTTTTGTCTCCTTTCATCACATCCTGGACATTTGACACACTAATAAAAAAGGGCTGAAAGTCAAGAAAAATTGAAATTTAGAACCAAAAAACTGAACAACTCCAGTGTCTTATTAAGGTATGGGTATAAGGGTATGCTTTGGCTGATTTAGGATGGCCACCATCATCTCATCAGGCTCTTCTGGCTGAGTTTTTTTTTTTATACCTAGGTTTTAATTTTGAATTAAAACAAATCCACTGTTTTAAAAAAAAAAACCTCTGAGATCAGTCTCCATTTTACGGTGCCGCTTATGAGCCACAATTTATTTGGATTATTTAAATAAAAATGCAGCTCTTCTGGCTCTTAACATAATTTGCTTGTCACATGCCATTAGCTAATGATATATAAAAAGACAGCGAAAGAATGGCTGGAATTTCAAAGTCTTACCTAATGATGACACACTGGTTCTCACGGTCAATCATCATGTTTCTGTACATGTTATCTGCCAGAGCGTAGATGTGAGGAGGATTCTCATACTGAGCCTGAGAGTGGATACAAGATTAAATCAGTGGTTAAACAGCTTTTGTGTGAAACAAAACAGACCAAGTGATATTCAACAGGGGTTTTTTTTAGAACAAATCTCATGAAAAGACCAAAACCAACAAAAAATGTTCACAATTCTACTTTATGAATCACTTTTGTGAGTGTAGCAAAACCAAGTAATGCTATTAACAGCCATAGACTGTATTTAAAAGATGAACATAGCCTCTGTGACATCACCCATTGGTTAGAAAAGTACGGTGGCCCTCAGAGGTCAAACAGATCGCAACTTAAGAAAACACCAGCAAATAGAAAAATGCTGCAAAAGCACACAGAACACGACAGAAGTTGAATTAAACACAATGGAAATAGAAAAAAAAACCCACAAAGGAAGTTGAATAAAGCGCAATAGAAGTAGAAAAAAAACAAAGTATCACAAAACACAATGGAAGCACCGAGACACTTAAAAGAAGCAGAGGGTTCATCAGTGCTGTGAGGGAGAAAAAGATGCAGGTAATGTTTGTTTTAATCACGTGATTCGTATAATACTGTAGATACATGTTTGCTATTATCCGTATTGTCCCCCCAAAAACACTTCTGTTTTGTTTCGGGATTTTTTTTTTAACTTTTGCTGCGTTTTTTCTATTTCCGTTGTGTTTTGTGTGCTTTTGCAGCGTTTTTCTATTTGCTGGTGTTTTCTTAAGTTTCAGTTCATTTGACCTCTCAAGGCCACCGTAGAAAGCCTATTATGAAGCTGTTGCCATCTTGGTGTTTTGAAACTGGACATGACAAACTTGGGGTGGATTTAACTGACAAACCAAGGGATACTTGGCTAAACTGCTCTAAATGTTTTTAAAAAGATAAGTTACAAGTCTTAGTTAATATGAATAAAGAAATTAAGCAAAAAAAAAAATAGAAAGACAGTTGAAATAGCCAGGTAAAATTATACAGCCATGACTTATTTGAGTAAAAGTATAGCTAGCCATCAAAACTCTTGAAACTGCATGCTAAAGGTATGAACAAACTGGAACTGTGACGTAATAATATAAATAAACTAATGAAATTGTTGGCAAAAAAATATCAGGAAAAAAAGATGAAAAATCTAGCTAAAATGGGAATAATAAATTAAACTAACAGTATGGCTACGAACTGAAGAGTCAGCTAACAGTATGGCTACAAAAGTACTACTGAATAATGGAAAATCCATGATGCGCACAGAATGCAAACTTACAACGTAAGAAGGCAAGATTTAGCCACTCATTAATCCATCCTGCACCCTAAAAGTATGGCTTATTTACAATGTAAGATGGGAAGGTTAAGCCACTCCATAATACAGCGTGTGCTTTGAAAAGTACATTTTTACAATGTAAGATGGGGATGTTAAGACACTTCATAATGTAGCCCACACTCCTAAAAGTATAGTGTACTGCTGTAAAAGTACAACATTTTTACGATGTAAGATGGGGAAATAATGTAATTTAAATTACAGCCTAAGTCGTGGCAGTATTATACAGTGCTACCAGTAAACAGTTGAACTTGTCAGCAAAACAAACAGTTTGAAATTGGTCATCAAGTATAGTGAAATCAATAGCTCTAAAAAGGAGTAGTAGCAAGCTGAGGGGATGTCAGATGAAAAAGTCTGGAAACCACTGCTCTAGGGTAGGCTTACTCTTACTTACTTATTACTCATTTTTAATATTTTTAACATTAATTTGTTAATATAAAAAGTAGCAAACAATAAATTCACTATTAACTCATGTTTTAGTAATGTCTGCTGAAAACTACAATGCCCTGATGTTTTAGGAAATTACCAAACTAGAGACTTTTTAAAGAAACTTTTATGGGTAATAAAGTTATTATGTAATCAGAGACAGACTGACCCATAAAAATCATAAAATCACTCTAATACAATTATACACGGATGTCATTTTTGTCTTTGATGTTAAAACAGAATAGTGACCTTTGCTAAACTTGTTGCACTTTTGCCTTTTTGTGATTATTTCAAACAACTTATGAACAAATATGAACTTTTCCCCGGTAATTTAAGCTGGCAAATATAAACCCAGTGCACTTGTGTGCAACTGTGATCTGAATTTGGCATGTGCGATGCTTTCACAGTCTGTTATAATTTTTAAAGCTTTTCAGTGTGTTCCTGGCTCAAGAAATCAAGTTCACTGTCAACCGGCCGGCCAAGAGAGGAGGCAGACTCGAACAGGATGTTCTGTGAAGGTGCTGCCAAGCTGCTCAAGTGGTTGAGTCAAGTTTCTGACAGCAGCATCTGCTCGCTGGAAAGTTTTCATAGCATCTAACCTAGTACATTTAAAACCTTTGTCTTTCAGACCATTACCAGCTTAAACCAGCCTAACACTCCAATAATATCAGAGATCCTAAAATTTGCTTATTTATAAGTTATATAACATTATATGTCCTGTAAGATGATCTTTGATCTACTTACCGCGCCTTGATACATCTCAATTTCTTTATCCCCAAAATATGGCATCTGCTTGAAGGGGTTGACAGATATGAGCACGGGACCAATGTATGTCTGGTGAAACTGTGAGTTAAAGATTACACAGTGAGGGCAAACCAATTGTACTAAATTACAATCACCTCTTACAAAGAGAAAACCGTTTAGAAAATAAATCATTTAATCTCTGATTGTGATGACAACAGTGCTGCAGTGTGGCGTATTTGGCGATCAGGCCTGAGCCTAAATAAGTATCCAGTACTTAGAAATGACAGCGAATAGACCAACCATGTAACACTGTGAGGTTTTATGCCTTGAAGCCAAAATGGAGCTCAAGGCAAATAAAGCTGCTATTGTGGGTGGCCCATAGTGACCCACAGTCTTGGCAGGGAGACCTCACAGTTACAGCTATTTACTGAGCGAAATCAAAGGACAGGCTCAGAGCTGTCGAACCTGAAAATGCCTGCATTTAGTAAACTTCATAATCCCGAGCATTGCCCAAGTGAGGATGAAGTTTATGTAATGAGCCACTTTGAGAATATTCAGCATGGCCTTTCAAGGCACTTATTCATTCATCTCGTTTCACGTCATGAATACGTGTGTGTGTGCATGTGTGGCCACAGCTGCACTTTAAAAACTTAAACCCAGCATTTGTGTGATGTAGTGTATGAAAATGATAGCTCTCAAGCAGATCATTTTAAATCCCTACCACAATCAAATACAGCTGTTTAAAAGATAGCAGCTATGCTCTCATTAAAACACACGGCCCATTTCTCCAGTTAGCTGTTGTTCATGCATTTTCTTCACATTCTGCACCACAGTGAAAAAACTTGAGTGAGTTTGTCATTGATGAAAGAGCAGGAGTTAGAGATGTGGGTGAGGGCCACATACAAAGAGGCCCTTTCCTCCTTGCTCACCTTCCATCGCTGACCTATTACTCATTGCTAATATGTCACAGCGAATGACCATTCAGCTATTCTGGGAATAGCAGGGAAGAGAAGGGCTCGGCTAATCCTCACTGGGGTGTGAACTGTGAGTATGAGCAAAGGATACAAAGATGTAGTCATCCATGTATCTCTTCTTGAGGTTGTCCACGATGGCATCCTCATTGATCTTGCTGAGCAGCACCATGTCATCCACGCCACTGTGTTTGACATTGTGGCTCTGCCAGTGGTACCGGTAGTGCCCCCGGCTCCCCTGCAACAAAAAAGACACAATGTCCAATTGTTAGTTCACTCAAAAAGACACAATGAGATTGCGTATAGAGTCTGACATCACGGTTGCACAGACGCACTGTTACAATAAATAAAAAGCTACTTTTCAGCACACTCGTAACCTAAGGTTGTGTGGTTTTATCACACCAGTGAGATAATCAGACAAAAGTGGAATATGGTCATTATCACTCAAATAAAAAGAAAACTAAGTGTGCACATTACCTGACCCCAGAAACATGTTTATATAAAAACAGTGCGAGGTCAGATTTTCAGAAGTGTTTTGTGTTATTTATCCAAGTGTTAAAGATGCTCTAAACTTTTATGCATATCCTAAAACTCTGGTTTCTTTCTACATTTCTGTTTTTCTTTTTAGCCGAGTGAGTCTCCGGAGAACTGAGGTCATTCATCATGTGCTATGAGTCAGTATTGTCTGGCTACTGTGGACGAGGGTCACAATGTGCTGCGAGGAGTGAGTCTCTTTCTCCTGGATGTAGAACCACTCAAAGACACGGACAGCATCCAGAACATTAGTCAACCCATAAGTTAACTCTTGACTTCCTCCCTCTTTAGAGCGGAAATGTGGGGAGAGGAAGCATCAGAGCTGAACTTTAAACAATACTGCCAAGAGAAAGAAATCATTAGGTGCTTTTGGACAACAGCAGCCTTTTTCATAATTCTAGTATGTGGTGACAGAACCCCATTTTTCTGTGTCTGGGGACAATCATCTCTTTTTTAGCTTGTAGAATAGGAACTTCCTCCAAGGACCTTTGAGTGATGTGCTGTAGATGTACAGTATAATGAAGCAGCCACATAAACAACAGCTCCTAAAATTAGCCTTATAGAAATGAAGCAGCAGTGAGCTTTATTGAGCCTCTATGCAAAGGAGGAAATTCAATGCAATTTTGACTCATTAGAGCAAGATACAGAGATTAGGCTACTTGCTACAAATTCTCTTCACCTTGCTATTAGATATCTACCACACAGTGATGAATACTAATAGAAAATAAAGAGGTTAGAACAGGAAGACAAGAAAATTAAAAACTGAAAAAAAGTGAAGAATTGTGCAAACACAACCAGACTTAGAAGGTATGTCATTCTGGGGGACTTTCATGCTACACTACCATGTTAGTTTCCAGAACTATTTGGTCTGAAAGAGGCTGTTTATTCAGTTTAGTTTAGTTTAGTTTATTAGAATCCTTATTAGCTACAGAATTGCATAAACTGTTGTGGCTTCATTTATAAGTCTAAACCTAGCAGCAACAGCTGCAGCTGAAAAATGAAGGCAATGAGAAAGTGACAAAAACTGCAGTTCCTCTAATGGCCACTTAGGAAGTGATTGAATCCCTATAGACTCCCATGATAAAATGCTAAACTTTACAGCATTGAAAAGCATGTTTATAGTCTGGATACTGGTGTTAGGGACGTGAACACTGACAGGTGTGGCAGCTGTAGCAGATAAGTGTCTGATAAGCTTCAACTCGACTAATGCCACAGTCACACTAGGGAAAACAGTGGTTGGAGACTATGGCACGACCAAAATTATTGCGACCATGTGCAATGAACTTGCAATCTGGTTGCCTTTGAAATGGCTGCTTTAATGACTGCGACCAGTCGCAGTCATTTGTCGTCTTCAAAGCAAAACTTGGTGCATCAAGACGGCAATAAAATGGCAATAAGATGGAGTCAATCTGCTACCAGTTTGCGACAGAAATTCACATTACCTCATTCACCTCCACAGATAGTGACGTAGTTGCTGCAAGACAGAGATTTAACTGCAAAATGACAAGTGTTTTACAACCTTGTTTTTATATAGGAATATAACCACTGACTGTGCACCAATTGGCACAGACTGACTCACACTGATTGCAACATGCTGACAATCTGTCAGCACTCATAAATTAGACAGCAATTATATGCAAACCTTCGCCAATCTGTCTGAGAGTTACTGCGACAGATTGCCTCCCACTAGATGACCTGCGCAGGTCAATCATTAGGTGCTTACCCAGAGGTTGAGGATGTTGGACCCTCAACCTCTGGACGATCAGTTGGCCACCCCAACTACTTGTAATCAGAATGCGAAAAAAAAATCATGTAATCACCAGGAAACCACTGATTTTTCCTAGCTGCAAGGAGGTTGCCATCATATTTTTAGTTTGTGGCATTGGTACCTTTGTTTTTTATAGAATTATCTGACAAATAACATGGTTTGCCATGTATTACAGCCTGTTCAAGAAGTCTGTACTTCAGTTTTCATGAGTGAAATTCTAGCATTTAGTCTTTTATCTTTATACTGTTTAGCAGATAGTTGCCTTTTTGTGTTGCACACGTACAATTTAAGTAATCTTTATAGTGTTAGCTGACAACTTTGCACTCCATACTCTTGTCCACATATGGTAACTTCTGGCTGTTAGCAGCCAAAACACTAACGCTGAGTCTTCAAAATGCAGTATCCAAAACCAGTGGGTGATCTTGCGGTAGCTACGTCCCTCTTTTATACAGTCTGTGGTTTTACCCAGTGTTGGGTAAGCTTTATTACAGTGCACTCTAACAGACAATTACTAAAGCACACTCATATTAATCCCAGTTCTTTCATTCTTTCAATTATGGTACTATTTGTATCAGAAGTGTATAGATGATATGTTGTTTTGAGTACATAATATGTATCTATATTTTCCATGGATAAGTAAGGTCCAATTAAAGGCAATCTTATTGTGGCATATTGTTAAAAATAAGTGAAGCAACAACACAAAACTATGAATACAACAACTGTTACTCAACTGTGGTTTCTAAGGACAAAGATTAACTTTAGCAAGGCCTCCAGTTATTTTCTCAACTGCTGTACCAGCATCAGAGCTGAACTTTAAACCTCAGCTCCATTCTGGTTTCTTGGATTTATGATTTGAATTTTAGAGGTCATAAAGTCCTGCTTATTTCAGTGTTATACAACACACAACAAGTTAATGCAATAAGCCTTAAAAATACTATAATCTTGTCTGCACAGAGAGACTCTAGTACACAAGAGCTGTGAATAAAAGTCAATAACTAAAGTTGCTCGTACAGCAGAAAAAAACAAAAACAGAAAATGGGAAAAGCCACAAAGTAACACTACAGTACAAAATAAACCGTGGAAAGTCATTGTGCTTTCACTTATTAACTCTAAATTACCATGTCCAAGGAGAAGCAGAGCCAGAAGCATTTAATATCCTCCACGGTCTCTTTATTCTTTACAACAGCAAAATTAAAACCACTTTACAGACTCAGTCATAGCATGGGAGATGGTGAGGAATTTTTACAGCTTTTCAGCTTAATTCAGTGGGTATTTTCCATTAGGTGGGAAGCAGCAAATTGCTGTTTGATTACTTCTCAACATCACACAGATTAACGGGCCTTACAGCTTTTAGGTGGGGCTGAGAGAGATGCTGACTTCTTTCATTGTCAACAGTGTCAGGATGATATCACTCTCAGGGGCAAAAACACCTCCTGGCAATGAGTTGAAGGAGAAGAAAGAATCTAAGCATCAAGTTTAAGTGGCAAAGTTATGTTGTGAAGCAGGTAGACACAAATAATTTTTTTCTATGGGGGTGGGGGGTGGGGGTGGAAAGTGATGGAAAACATAAAGCAGCGCACCAAAAATCTAACTTGCAGTGAAGTAAGTTTGCTTTTGTAACCCTGAATCACAAATCTGCACAAGAAGAAATATTTAAAATTTAGATGAGGCAAAACCACCTTTTCCATTTTTAGGATGAGCAGACTTTCAACAGGTGTTGTTTATACAAAAAATGCTAGAGGAAGGGAGTAGAATTACAATATGAAAACACAGAATGGCAGTATTAAATATTAAATATAACATATAAGGAACAAATTGCATGTAATAAGTTTCTGGCAAAATGTGTTTCTGGTAAAGTGCTGGGACTGAAAATTGTTGATGTAAATATGGCCCAACTTGAAGGGGCAAAGGTTCCCTCTGATTTTAGTCACTATCATGAAAGAAAAGCTCATAACCTTTCCCACTATATACAGTAAAATTATAACATACAACATAAACCACCAAACACAGTGAGGCTGATCTCTCTGAATGCCACAAACTATTATTCATTGTTCTTAACTGACAAACTCAGATGTTCATTTTATTTGGGAAATTATCATCATTGTGCTGTCACATGCTTATTAACGTACCTTTTGTCCATCAGGGAAGCCCATTTTAAGAGAGAGTGCTGGCTTAACCACAAAGAGAAAATAAGTGAACATGCTATATTTAATTTCTCTCTGCTATGTCTGGAATGAAAGTGTGCTGATTCAAGAAGGGAGAGGTAATAAGCTGGAGACGTAGGAGGGATATGCCACATATTCTGAGGATTGTTTCATCTGTTTGGACGTCGTCCTTGTCTAATGAGGAAAGCATACTAAGAAAATATTCCTACTTACAGCCGTGGACTGAGGGAGTATTTGCACAGGGAAGGAGGGCTGCACACATACAGACATCAGGGAGTCACACTTTTTTGCTGCTGTCTGCTGAGCAGCACCAGAGCAACCAGGGGCTGATCCTCAACTGACTGTAACAGGGATTTTTGGTTGGAGCATGACTTTGAACCAAAAATGCTTCTTTGTACTCCCATTTAATTAACACTTTTCCACTCATTTAAATCCAGACACTTTTTTTAAGGCTATAGTTACTGTAATGTCGCATGCATTCACTACAGTCTTATTAAATGGGGTCCCTTCACATAAACCACTCTGTATCTGCTATAAAAAAAAACTTTTTTTTGCAGGTTGCCAACCTTGGCACCTCAAATGAGGAGGCTGCTTAGCATTACTATGACCAGTGGTATAGCATTTATTTTGTCATTCAGTGTGGTAGAGTTGCAGTTGTGTGTTTTAGAACTGGTTCACTAATTCCAGTGTGTGTCGTTGTATGGCTGCTATTTACTCTCCCATGTGAAGCCTTGATTAGGGCAAAGTTACAGTTTTTCAAATCTCACTGTCTCCTAGTGCCAAAAGTTGATCACTTTTTTAATCTGTTGTGCACTCAAAATTTAGTCAGCACTGTTGTGCTAAATATTTTCTTCCATGTAAAAGTGAAGAAGAAAACAGCATTGGGTTTAAGGATTAAGAAGAGTTTGACAAATTGGATTGGCAGTACAACACACACAATGTGTGTTATTATTTTTAAAAACCTTTATTTAACCAAGGAAGTGAAATTCTTGAGATTAAGAATTTCTTTTGCAAGAGTGTCCTGGGCTGACAAAACCAACATTAACTAGGATGCTTTTCAGTGGCAGGAGAAACTGGAGCTCCCAGAGAAAACCTGCACAAGTGCTTGGAGAACATGCAAACTCCACACAGTTACCTGGTTTGAATCCAGGACTCTCTTGCTGTTAGGCAACAGTGTCAACCACTGAGCCATTGTGCTGACATGCTGTTAATAAGATTTTAAACTATTCCAGAGCACAACAAATAAGAGAACACAACAGTGTAACAGTAAATAACTGTGACTCAGGACCTCAGTTACATGAAGCGTGGATACATGACGTTTCACTGGTTACACAACAAACCAAAGTTGTCCATTTCAAAGCACTAATTATTTAACAAATTTCATTTAATATGCAGTCATACCACCATTAACGATCACTTCCCTTTTATGGCAAATAATATGGAATGTACTTTCTTATGTTTAGCTTTTATAGGTTTTATGGTATGAAATCCCTTTAGCTCAGTTTACAGGAACTCTTACTACTGTTACCGTAGGTCTGTGGTGATGGAGTAAGAGTGCAAATACACACACATACACACACACAAGGGACATCTGGCACAATGTGGAGTCTATAGTGGCCATAACAACATCATCACCATGCAACCACAGACTTCCCTCTGCTATACACAGAAGGAGCTCCGACATCACTCACACATGTGAAGAAGATCTATATAAATATATATAATATTGTGATAACTTCCATTAAAAAATATTAATAGGGAGAGAAGACAGTTGATTAGTTTCCTCTCATCAAATCCAAAAATGGAACCAGACCTTTTCCCAGAAGTTACTACAAAGGAATTTCAACACCACTCCTGATCCATAAGCCCAGGCTTTCCCTTCATGCAAATACCATTACCATATATGGAAAGTGTGTGAGCAGCTCTGGCTCGGGATACAGGAAATGGCTGGGTTTGATTCAGTATCATAAGCGGCACTTTCCCCCTTATTTCTCCTTTCTGTGCCATTTTCCCTTTTCCAGATCAGAGTCTGAAACAGTGAGTCCACCATGTGTTGGGGCCAGATTTCTGCTCTGCCCTCTGAGCCAAATCTGGATAAAAGCCATGAGAACAAATTCCTCTCTTCTAAAATAAGAAGCAGCTAAAGCCGTTGATCACTCTGTACCAAAACTCTGGAGAAATCACACAACTTTCACAGAAGCACATGGTTGAGGAATGCTTTGTAAAACTGACTATAAGTGGTACAAGTAAAGAGGACAGGTTTCTATACAGGACAACATCCTGTCATCCTGGTCATGTACTAAAGCATTTTAGTTGTTATGACTTAGACTTTTGGCCTGGATCTGACTGCTTTAAGTGAGACCCTACATCTGATAAGCCCTCAGGTATTAGATTAATTGTGCTGCCATGTACAAGTTTACTCGACCTGATTTCTAAAGTCAGTCCTGCCCTTAAATATCATGCTCCAAACACAGTATTTTAAAAAATTAAAACAGCTCTGACAATAAACATGCAGCACTTAATTTACAAGAGCACATGTTTGGGTTGATGACAAAAAAACTAAATGGAACAAAGCCTGCGAGTTAGTTCAGGCGGGCAACTCAAGCTGCACTGCATCACACACACGTAACATGACTCACGCTCCTCACGTCACATAACAAACACACCCTCCTAATTTGTCTACTTGTATATTTTAGCTGCAAAATTTCCCATCTTTCCATCTGACATGTCAATATGTCAATATGCCTGCTGTTTCAACCCCTCCACTATGCCAGCCTCTACCTGTTGGCTCCTGGGGGATTTTTACTCATTACTACCCAGTTTAGATTTGTGAGGTATGATAAGCTTGGAGCCCAGATACCAAAGTCTAACTGTACTCTGGTGCTGCAATAAATCAGTCTTTTCAAACGTGAACTGTATGAATGTACTGTATTTCAGATGTGATGTTTACCAAGAACAAAGACCTAAATAATCTCATAAGAAAAACACACAAATTAAGGATAATGCTACTGATGATAGACTAGTCCAAACAGATTCCAAGTAGACTCATTTTCTTTTGTTTTGGTAACGATAAATCTGATGGATTTCATAAATGCTTTAATTGATGCAATATTTGGGGTGGATTCTGCAGAGGATAAAGCATCATAGTGCGGTGTGACTGCAAACAAATCTGTACAAATGGCATTTTGACAAAAAGCTTATTAGTGGTGAAGCAGAAAGACGGCTGAAGTTATGGACTTCAAGCACCATACCAGTGGTTTTGTGTGTTTTAGCCCATTAACAGCAAATCATGTATTCTTTCCACTATCGACAACCATTTTCCAATCTATACCATGAGGATTTATATTGATTTTCTTTTTTCAAGACAGACACTGCCAGTAGCTAATTTCAGCACATCAACATCAACTTTAACCTTAAGCTATTAATTTTCCTTCTGATAGACAATCCATCATAATGAACACTTTAAATGAAAGGTTTTTTTATTGCTTGTTGCAATTACAACAAGTTAAGTTACTGCAAGTGTCTGGAAAACAGGTCCTCATCCTCATTTTTTATCACCCTGGCTTCTCTTTTCCAAACAGAGTCATATGGTAGCTATTGTAACAAAAGGCATCTAAATGTTTGCTGTGAGCGATCGCCTATCTCAAGGCAGTCTGATATCTCTGCAGGTTCACTGTAAAGAAATATGGCTTGCTGTAAAGAACTCTTAACTAGCAAATACTCAAAGAAAATAACCAAACACTAACCAAAAAGTAAACACAGGATATTTGGTCACTCTCTTCCTCTAGCAGCACTCCAGCTGAGCTGCTACAAACTAAACAGCGCTTAAGGGGGTACTACTCTCTAAACTGAATTCCCACCTGGTCTCTGCTGCTTACGTTTGTACTTTGTCTAAGATTAGTCACTGCATGTAATTGGGCCAGATGGAGATGAAACTGCTGACTAAGATAGCCGGCCTTTCCATGGTGGAGGGAGAAGATAAACAATGATGAGAGACAGAGCAGGAGCTCAGCAGAAAAAGCAGAGTGTGGTGTCAGAGGAGCAATGACCCAGTGTGAGACAGTCTGATCCAGTCTGAACTTTTTAGTGAGGGGATGCTCATTAAAGTCAAACTAAGCTCTGTACACAACACACACACAGAAACAATGCTGAAAACTACAGTTTTAATACACAGAGCAGTTCTCCCTCTAAACTAGAATGACTGCAATTCTGCCAAAACTAAAGATAACACTGGTCTACAAAAAAAACATATTTTTTGCTGCTGGGAACTTCAGACCAGCTCTTTATCTAGTTTTTTTACACTGATTTCAGATATGAAATCCAATTTAAGCGTGCATATCAGGTTTTTGAGATACACATCACTGACATTTTAACACTTTTAAATATCAATATATCAACACAATATCTAGAATTTTAAGTATTTTCCACCAATTTTTAATGTGTTTATTCTGAAACAAACAAGAAGACAATATCAGAGACGTGTTAAAGCATATTTCTGTCAATTTAGCTCAAACTAAAACAAAGTTAGCGAGCTCAAAAATGTTTGAGCTCCCTTGTTTTTGCGCTTGTATTGCACAGACGTTTCTCTTTGCAAGAACCAACGGTAGTCACCCATAATGCTCAGATTACATTTTCCCTGATATCGTTTTTCCATCACTTATATATCTTGATGAAATCTTTCCTCATGCTCATCGCTGACATCACCCAGATTTGGTGAGAATGTAAAAGATGCATCTTCAGTAACTCATTGGCTGATATGCTTTTAGCGTGTTATCCACAAGCTCAGCATAATTCTGGACAACCTGCACGAATGCTTCCCATGCTGCTTATTCAGTTGGCTTCAGTTTCCTTTTGAACTCATCATCAAGCATCAGTTCATGGATTTCAGGACCAACAAAAACACCATCCTTAATTTTGGTTTCATTTTTCTGGAGACCAAACTTATTTGTTAAATGCTGAAACACATCGCTGTTTCTGTCCAGTCATCCTAGTTGTCATAACTAAACAAATGGGATGTCCTAGACAAAAACAGTTTTCAGATTTGGAGTCAGCAAGTGAAATTTGTTAAAGTACAGGTGAAACAATCCTAGCAGCAAATTGCTTGTTGACGAGAGTAATCCTTACAAAAAATATTGTTTTAGATTTTCTTTCTTTTTTTAAATAACTAACCTAACCCTACTTATGAAGGTAAAATTCAATGCTGCATGAAAGTTAACTGACTATATCTGTTAAAGCAAAACCTAATTTTGTTGTACTGCGGTCACATTTGGCTTGAGACAAAAACAGGCGAAGAAGGGGGGGCAATGTGTCACAGTGCCTGCATACAGACTGAGAAGAAACATCAGCACCTATCATATTGAGAAATATATAGCCTCCAGACTTACATATTTAACATTGGCAGCAACCTGATATTTCCAGTAAACTGTAAATTAAAAAACTTACTAAAAATATAGTAGTATACAGTGTCCAGGAACAGCATCTTATGAATATAGCTGATGTGATAGAGAACAGCATGTTAGTTAATGTTCATCTATTTCCATCTGACAGTCAGATCACAGACTGGATTTGAATGTTCCTCACATTAACTCCTAACAGGAAAACACTGGTTTCCAGTCTCATACACACCTGTTGAAATGAGCTGCCACACAGCTCGAAGTTATAGACTCTCATTCCTCTGAGAAACGATAATATTACTGACTTTTCATTATAAGTTAGGTCATGTTTACTTGTGATGGTTATGAACTTCTGTATGGAGTTTGCATGCTCTCCCAGTGCCTGTGGGGGTTCTCTCCCACAGTCCAAAGACATGCATGTTTGGTTAATTAATGGTTCTAAAAATTGGCCATAGGTGTGAATGAGAGTGTGAAAGGTTGTCTTTCTCTTTGTGTTAATCCTGTGATGGACTAGTGACCTGTCCAGGTGTCATGGTTCCTGGGTCGTTGACCCAGTGTTTTGAATTTTATCATTTGTTTATTCTTTTTGGGTTTTGAGAAATCGGTTAAATTCCTAGTTTCTGTTAATAGTGGTTTGTGCTATATTATTGATATATTGCAATGAATAATATATTCCTTCTTTCAGTTTACCCTGTCTCCCTGGTGTTACCCGTGTACCTGTCTGTGATGTTCCCCTGTTTAGTTATTTCCTGTTTTATTTTGGTAACCTTTGTCTCGTGCATTTGGTATTTAAATTACTTCCCTTGTCTTGTCCTTCGTGATTAGCTTCAGCTGTGTTCCCCTCCTGTTTCCTCTTCCCTCATTACCGCTTGTATTTATTGTCTCTGTCTCCCCTGGCTCTTTGTTGAGTTGTCTCACATAGTTGTGCTCTCCCTAGTGTTTCCCCAGTTATTCCTTGTGGCGTTTGGATTTTGAGTCCCTGTTTCTGGACTCTGAGTTACTTTCAGCACTCCTACAAAAAAATGCTCATCTTTATGTTCACCTCTGTTTTACTGCTTTCTGCATTTGGGTCCGCAAGCTTCCACCACAGTCCGGACAACTAAATCTGACACCAGTGTGTGCCTGCCTTTTGTCTTATGTCAGCTGGGATAGGCTCCAGTCCTGTGACTGTAAATTGGATAAGCAGATAAAAATGGATGGACAGATGGATGTATGGATGTTATAAATATCAAATTCCAGTAAAAACAATTTTAGATTTTTTAAAATATCTGTTAACATACCTTAAACAGCTGCTTTATGCGAACATTAATCACTCCACAGTCAATTGTAGAGGCCTCAGAGATGAATTTGAATATGCACAGTGACCGTGCAAATTCAAATGTACACTCTCAGACGACTTAAGGAAGGAGTAATTCAAAGAAAAGAAAAAAAGAAATCACACACACTGGCATAAAAGTGTCACATCTTTGTATCCTTCCCAAATCATAGCCACAATGCAAGAGGCTTTTGTGTGAGTCAAAGCCAAACACACAGAGGAGCACGAGAGTGGCGAGTGCAGCAATCCCAGCCTGGATTTTGGTGAAATATTTCTTTGCAAATTAAAATTCCACTTTTTTAATACTGATATAAAAAAGTCACTATATGCAAAAACTTGCAGCCAAAGCATTTTGGAATTCATGAAATGCATGTAAATGCTAAATTATAATAGATTTTTTTTCTGTAGAAGATCAAGTTGAGTAGAGACTGGGTTCTCTTGACATGTTTCCACTTCACAACTTCATTAATGACAGC
Source organism: Heterochromis multidens (assembly GCA_015108495.1). Classification (NCBI taxonomy): domain Eukaryota; kingdom Metazoa; phylum Chordata; class Actinopteri; order Cichliformes; family Cichlidae; genus Heterochromis; species Heterochromis multidens. Next base: position 8,925 of record VUQS01031603.1, on the reverse strand, counting down.
GGTCACTTGGATGTAACTGGGACACCATCATAAATAATGCAACCAAAAAGCCTGCCCTGAGTTTCCATGTTTAGACTTCTCACACTGTTGTTATGGATCTGAGCTGCTACAAATGAATAATAAAAGGAATCTATTCTTCTGTGAGAATTTGGAAACATGAGCACTGACTGACTGTGATGACGTTAATATGCTATGCCTGCAGGGCAGGGCTGAATACTACCCCTCCCATATAAAGAGGCTATAATGATCAAGAGTGAATGGATACTTTAAACATTAGTCTCTTAAATGGATGACAATAGCAATAAGGCAGCTAATGAAAGATAACATCAAAGACAATGCGGTTTAGGGTGGAACTCGGCTGAAATCATAGACATGTCAAGTGCTGCGTTCTCCTTTTTAAAGCAGCTTCAGTTAAACATAAACAAACTATCTGCAGTGGAAACTAATTCATAGCCATGCCTGGTGCTACAGCAGGGCCTCAAAATTCAGTGAAATCCAAACCACAGTCAACCTAAACTGAACACATAAAAATACATGTTAAAACACATCAGAGCTTTCTGTGTTAGCTTCAGCTACAATTGATTATTCAATGCTTCCACCTCTTCTTAGAAGGTAAGAAGGCAAGAGTTAGTCTGGCACTGAGAGAAGAAATCTTAAAGTTGTTTGTTACAGTAATTTGCCAAAAATGGCTTTGTTTTTGACTACATAATAATGCCTCCAGCATTTCATAATGCACCATGAATAGAAAAATCCTTTAGTATCAGGACTAAGAAGCTACAGTTACAAGTGACATTATCAAACAACTGCCAGGAAAGAAGGAAATTATTCAAGTCAAGGTCACTGAGATCAGTTCCAGATGAATCTAAGCAGCTGGATCCCAGAGGTATTGCTTCTGCTTTTTTGTCTCTATTTAAAGTCTGAACTTAAAACAAACTTCAACTGCTGGAAAACCAAAGTACATCCCTGAAAAAAACACAGCATTACTTGAATTAATTTACTGCAGGCCAAAACTGTACTGACTCCAGTGTTGCAACAAAATGAGTGGCTAAAATTAGTCAAAGGTGCCTCATGCTGAACTGTTTGAAGTCACTCGGCATCAGAACAAAAATCAGGCCTGTGCTTTAACCTAAGAACAATTACATTTTTCCAGAATGGTGTTCTATAAGGAGACCAAACTGAACGTGTTTTTAGTCTTTCATGCTGGACTAAACATGATTTTTCCGTAAGTGTTTTCTCCTACAGCTTCACTAAGTATCGTGCATGTAAATGATAAATGTGATTTTAATGATGCTGACTCCACAAAAGCGAACTCAGGGATAACACAACTAAATGAATGAGTCAGCTGTTTAATTCATGCTTGTATAGCTCTAAAAGTCAGTATACGATTAGCAGAGCACTAGTCTGCAATGGTTCATAATGCCTGCTGCATTTGACTAAATGAAGATGAACATTTACTCATTAACACAAAATAGGCAAAAGTGTCTGCTAAAAAAAATTAAACTCTAGATAGATAAAGATAAAAGGGTATTATTTAAACCACTATTTATCTTAATTTGCTTATTTAGGCTGCTTGTGTCCATAATGTCCACAACCTAATGGAAACATCCAAAGCCAGTATGGATTGATACCCTGCTGACCATTTAAACTGTTTTAGCCATGTCTGTAACCAGCTATGAGGTCAATGAAGTCTGGACCTCAGTAATATTTTTTTTTTCCAAAATAAGACACTAAAAATTGGCATGAATCAATGTGTCATGCTCTAAATGCTTTTTACTTTGACAAGACTCTGTGGGAGTTCTATAAAGATATGGCCCACTCTACAGTGCCTCTGATTGGGTTGTGTTTACGGGGTTAGACAGTAAGTAACTTAAGTAAGTAACTTTTTCTCTTGTGCCATTTTAATTTCAAGTGAAGGAATAATTTCATATTTTTCCATTTTGTTTTATTTCACAACACTCGTCTTCCATATTTTTACAGTTAATCCTGCAAAAGAGGGAAGCTGTGCAAGATAAAGTCCTTTACAGTTTTCAAAATTTCTGGTGTTGGTTGTATTGCAACTCTTCAGAAGTGCAGGCTTTTCTGTTGCTCTTGGAGCACAGTGCTACACTATAAAATATTCTGGACATCACTAACTACTAAACCCTGGTTACGGCCCTGGCTTCAACCTATCTATAGTTACTAAACAGCTGAAAGCCACTTTGCAACCCACCTTGAACCCAGTTCTCCATGTTTCTTGCTGTATCTGACATTTCTGTTCTCACTGATTCCTGCTTTTTTTTTGCACAGGGTGGAGGGTTGGGGTTCTTCTGTTTTTTCCCCCTTCTATGTATGCATATTGATAGATGAGAAAGTCACTGACTAAATGTAAATTAATGCATATGGAAATAATAGCTTCTTTTAATTATAATGGTCCTGACTGAACTAGTGTTTATAAATAATCATCAAGTTCAACACGATACTATCTGGAGACTTTAGTCACTGCCTGATTCCACCGTGACTCAGGCCTGGCACAGGATATGTGCCAGAAAAGACAACTATATCAAACCAGCTAATTCTGACTTTGTTTCCAGTCAGTTTGTTCATGTCTTTTATAGAACAGCTGACAAGCCTTTTATTAAAAGCTTAGACTCAGTTCTTGTTCCTCGTTGATCACTGTCTGCAGCTACTGTATGTGAATGTTTCTCACATGGCTTATTCCACAAATAGACAACTTGATCTGTCCTATCCATCTTTCCTCTTAACTGTTTATCCAACCAGGGTCCAGGGAAGGGTGAAGCCCTATGACTGTGGGTTGCCAGTCGATTACAGGGCAAACACCTACGGCCAATTTAGAGTCACCATTTAACCTATCTTGCATGTCTTTGGACTGTGAGAGGAAACCGGAGCACCCAGAGGAAACCCATGGAAGAAGGTTCCCTTTTAATTAACTGTGTGGGTTTCTTTCTTTCTTTTTTTTAAAAAATTAATCAGTTAAACAATGCAACAAATTCAGGTTGTGTCCGGTTTTGACTCACCTTCCTAATCCTTAATTACAGATTACAAAGCAAAATCACTAACAAGAACTAATGTGTCAGACTGAGTATCCAGCTTCTTATAAACCACAAAATCAAACACATCATATGTTTTCATTTTCTGTGCCAGTACAGTATCATTGTGAGCAGATAAGGTTAAACAATAACAAACAACAAGCCACATTTCTCACAGCTGGCACCATTAAGACAAATGAGGGGTGGAGTTAAAGGCGACTCAGTGGCTGAACACTGGCTAGCATGTGACGATGGGAAGCAAGGAGTACAGATAAGCAGAGCAAAGATGAGAGTCTGACCTTGTTTCTGGTCCATGATGAGGTAAGCCATACATGCAAATAGGTGGCCATAATAACACAAGGCTTAGTTCAGGGTGAAAGAACAAGGAAAATAAAATAAACAAACATCAGTCTGGCACTGAGCATGCCTACAGGAAGAGCATTTACAACCAAGTTAATTTATCCATTACTCTATTACCATACTATCTGAAAAGTAAAAGAGAGAGGCCGGTTTAGGTATTGAGCTGGAAAGAATGACCTACGTCTGACGCACTACAGCTTTTTAAAACACTGAGTTACATTACTTTCAATTGAAACACAAACTGAAATAAACACCTACACTTACAAGTTAAGAGTCTGGGGTCATAGCAGATGCTGTGTGAGGCTGTGAGGCCGTATTGCACGTATTGCGTGGTGCAGAGAGGTGAATGCTTAAAGCCTGCAAGTTAATATTGCCAACATGCTGATTGATGTAGGTACAATGTTTACAGTGTATATCATCTTAGTTTAGCATTTTAACATGTTAACATTTGCTAAATTAAAAAAGTACAGCTTCTTTAGAAAGGGCTGAGTATAAACATTTATATAATCTATGATCTATGAGACATTTTTGATCCAAAAGTAACTGAGACATTTCACTCAAGAAACCAGACATATCCACTTAAAGGTGGAATCCCCCAAGTCAGGAAGATTCACCCAATTTAAAGGCAACCACTAAATTAGTACTGATATTTCAATCTGGAACAAAGTGATCGGCCAACTTAATGACACTGACAGAGCCACTCCACTGTCATGAATTGAAAAAAAATTCCACCTGATACGTTATCAAACTTAGACATATGACAGCTGTGTAATTATTAGCTACACAGAAAAGAGTTCCTATTAATCTCTGAGAAAACGTATCGCTCAACGCTCGCTCCTGTTATCTTGGGGGATGACCTTTGGCGATCAGCTGAAGTAGCACTGAAAACACAGTGGCTGAGGCCAGAACCAGAACTACAGCAGAGTAGGCAAGAGCTTCTCTTGTTGGTAAGTGTTTTAAAAACAAGGCCAGAGCCAAATTGTGCAGTTACTGGGGAATTTTGGGCAAAGAGGACACATTAAACAAACACAGGGTGAAAAAAAAACTGCTGAGTGGTCCTCACCTAAGCACTTCCAGACAAAGAATCATGTTTCATGGTTAAAAGAATACTAGAGGCCTCAGTGTCGTCACTATATCACTTACTGATGAAGACATGACTATTGAAATATGCTTCTTTTGTGATAGATTACTCATCAAGCCTTTATTTTCTGTGGAGATAATCCTTAGCCATCATGCGTGGATGACTGAAGTTCCTCTTTTTTTGGCAAATCAAAACCAAAGGTCTCATCCTACCTTTGTTATATGCCCCTAATGTTTAATTTATCACAGGTAACAGCTGTACTGCAATAAAGAAATAAAGATTATTACAATCACCAAGGTTTTAGTAATCCATCTGCACTGTGTGCAGGATGTGTGTGTGCAGGAAAATACAGCACTTTCATTTTTAACCCTGTAACACCAACTGTATTATATTTGATACATGAGTTTTTGAGACCTCTACATCATCAGTGTGCTTTTTTTTCCCCTGAAAAACCTAAATAAATTGCACATTACATTTTTAAGCAATAAACTGCACAAAAATGCCAGATGTGGCAAAAATGATACAAATTAAAACTAATATATGCAAACTGATATTTAATTTCTGCTGGTTTTTTTTATTTGTGAGAAGGTTCAATAAACACTCCAGTTTCAAAAAATGTTATTTTTCTGGCAATTATTTCATGGTTCAGGCTTTACAGGGTTAAGAAATCATATTCAACTGGAAAGACAATAGCATGGCTCCAAATTTGAGTTTTAGGAAAGACGTTTTGTCCTACTGAAAAGATGTAATAAATTATTAAATTGTCACTGGATGTGTTCATGAGCAACAAATCCAAAAAAGGGGGAAAAATACTACATCTGCTTCCAATCATTTATAATAATAAATAATAAAAGTAATGGAAATGTTAAATTTCTTTTGAAAATAGAGAAACTACAGTTGCAAACAGAAGTAAAACCAGATTTGACACTTATGCAAAGTAGAAAGCTCAAAAACCTTTCAGTAATTGACAACTTCTGTTTACAATGTGTTTGACACATTTATAAGCAATTTATAAGCTTCTCTTGTCCTCAGTGATTTACAGTAAGTGCAATGGTAGAATGAGTCAACACTTATGGGGTCCATCAGCACAAACAGCAAAGCAGCGAAAACATCGCTCTGTAACAAAGACGTATGGAACCCATTGAAAGGAGTGTGTGAGCACAGTGAACCACAGCGACAAGACTAACGAGTTCCCCAGGTCCACAGAATCATCCTGTTTTCAGGGACAGGGCTTGAATTCCAGAGCAAATCTCTACAGCAGTGATGGGTTTGAAAATGGAGCACCAGCTCTGAGATGAAGGGAGAGGGGGGTTACTCAGTATGCACCTCCCTGCTGGAGAAACTAATGCAAACCAGCTGCTGTCATACGGACTTGCTATTCAGCATCTGGCAGAGAAGGAACCACTGAGCGATGCTAGTGTCTGCTATTGTAGACAGCTACAATGACAGACTATTTTCTCCTTCTTCTACTGCCTGCATGAACTGATACTCTTCTTAAGAAAAATATAGAAATACAAATTAAGAAAAGGTTTTTTTTTTATATTTAGTTTGAGTCTTAGAAGTATCTCTTGAAACTTCCCTTTCTTTTAAATTTGGAAGATAAGTTGTATCTTTCCACACCATTAAATTCATAACTAATGTCATTGCTGAGTGTTTTTTCTGTTCCCGATCAAGCAATCAAAACTTTATTCAACCATAGACGCAACTACACAAAAATAACACTCCACTAGAAACTTGTAACTTTAACAAGAGTGTGTGTAAGTGTGAACAACTCCACAAAAGCTGAGTCAAATGCTGCAGGAATACTTATGTTATGCTTACTGGATAATATGTAAACCAAACCTACAGGTTTTAATGCAGCATCTAAGAATCAAAGACTGCAAACAGGTTTCAGGCCTACCTGTTTTAAATGGACATTGTTTGTGTGTATGTGGACAAAGCATGTTTGAAGACTGAATACTGTACAGACACATGAAAGAGCTTCATAACTTGAATGGTATTCACTTTTTCGGTTACCTTAAAGGATATTTCTTTACATAAGCCCCAAACAAACTTATATTTTTGTTCTTGAAGCTCATTACACCCCTCTTTAGTTAAACATCCTGTCTCCAACATCAGTGATGCAGCCACATCATTAAGTGACAACGTGTTAAAAAATCTGTATCAGCTGTATTACTATGTCCCCAAAGTGGGAATTTTTCCAAAGAGGACAGGGTCGAGGAACTGTTGTCAAAATAAAATCATGCAAAACATACGATATCTTCCATAACCTAGCCTTAGGTGTGTCTGCTCCAGGTATGGCATTCAAAAACCAGGAAAAACCTGTCTCTCTGTGATGCACTGATACAGAAAGGTGCACACAGTACACACTCCACTCCATCTGACACATGCTCCCTGGCTGCATTGTCCTCCAAGGCTAACCGGTTTTTTAATAAAGAGACTGAGCTTAATGCATCAGTGCTTTCTGACTACTTTCTCCACAGGCAGTAAAAAGTATAGGACTGTTTGAATCAGCTAGGGTTGCTGTTTCTTGTTGTAGGATATGTTACAATAACACTCAAAAGATATCTAAAATTAATAGAGCAGCAAGTGTGAATTAACATTTTTCTTTTACAAGTCTTCGGTGAAGCAATCTGTGAGGTATATCTATGGATATGTGAGTATTAGTATGGATTTCGTTAATATTAGTTAAGAAAACTTCAAATTTAGATTCAAAATACACATATTTAACTCCCGAGTCAACTTATATAGGCAGAATAAAAGCAGGAACAGCTGCTCCGTGGTAAATATTTGGATTATGCTGATTATATTAAACAAACAGTGCCATAATATCTCAGCCAGTGTAAACATCACTTACCATCCTCTGCCCTCACAACAGTCGCAGTCTTCCCTGTCGTATTCCCTGCGATCCAGTATCTGAGCGAACCTCAGTGAAGTTCACGCTGTTTAAAATAAAGTCGACTTGTTTAACCTAAAGCCAAACGCCAAAATCCAAAATTTACACAAGTAATTCCCGATAAACTCAGGACAGCATGGATGCGGCTCCTCAGCTGTGTCCTCCGTCCATTATTGTACAGTCAGCGCTGAGTCCTCCACTGACAGCAGCAGAGCAGTGTTCACACAGCGAGCTGGATGGTAATTTACGGAGGAGCAGTGCCCTCAGAGACCGACTCTAAAACACAACACAGGAAACTCAGCCAGAGTCCAATCAAAGCGCGCTGTACCCGGAGTATACTTAAATATTCATTAGCTCCTGGAGTGACGCAACTGGGCATGCGCAACCTTGTCGTTTCCTAACAACAGACCCAAACATAAGAGGACAACTCTGGTCCCCTCATAAACTTGAGCTGTCTTCAAAGAGAGAGCCGACAGCAAGATAGATGGTACTGTAATCCCCAACACATCCTGTTAGTAGGTTCTTACATCCTTTAAGTAAAAGTAGCAAAGGGGATACTTATACAAAGAAAAAGTCATGCATTCAAGTGTTTACCACTTTGTATCCAAGGCAAGAAAGAAGTACTCATGACAAAGAATTTTAAAATAAATTATTTCACTATCATTACTGCAAGATTGCAGCTGACAAAGACCTTATTCCAAACACTTTATATCCTTCATGGCTGCTTGTGAATTTCCCTTTAGGTAACAATAAGGTCTTATGTTCTTTTTAACCTGTTAAGATAGATCATGATTGTTTTGTTGAAAACAAAATCAGTAAACTTACATATTACCTACATGACGAAAGTATTGCATTAGAGCAAATATATAAAGTACCATAAAACTGTGCAATAATGTAATAAAGGTACTTTAATACAGTTGGGCTATTCCCACTACTGTACCACTCTAAACCAAACATTAAAACTTTTTTTTTCACTGTTACTATTGTCCTTTCAAGTTTTATTAATCCATCTCTTGTCATTTCTTTTTATGTATTTAAAATCCAACCTATTATTTTTGTAATCTTCAAGATGTTTGTCAAGTTATTCAGTGTCCAAAAGTCCTGTTTTGGACACAAGGTTGCAGTGTAACACCATGCAATACGCAGAATGCAAGCCGATATAAGTTTGTGAAAGAGCAACATTAAAAGGCCCTTTCTCTGTGTATTGCATATGAAATAATCATTTGAACTTCATACAAAGATTTGGGGATGCCAGTCACACTAAATGTCTTCATAAGTTTTGGACCCATGAGACCCAAACAAAAACATTAACTTGTTTTTAGAAACTCATTTCCACTTCTGCTTGCTTACACATTCTTTTAATTTGCCCCCAAATTTAGTTCCGTTTCGTCAGCAGACAAATAAAAATGCAACTCAAAGGCCTTTTTGAAGTTTTTGGGTGGCACTGGTACCCAGTTCTCACAGCCAGTCTCCAGCCAGACTGAGGCTTGCCTTGAAATAATGTTGGGCGGTCAGGCAAGTCTCTGGGTGTAACCCGTCTAGCAGGCTGCCTCTGTATGCAT
>VUQS01031601.1:0-32923 GCA_015108495.1 Heterochromis multidens | reverse complement strand
CAACAGTCTCCAGAGTCGTACGCAGTGAGGATGTAACACTATTAACAAGATAATCGACCTCTGTGGGAGTAGAGTTTAGGTAGCTGCTCTGCACTGTGTCGGCACATGGCATTGAAGATAACAGTGGAGGAATTATATCCTTAAACTTAATTACAGCACTTTCAGAAAGACACCTACTGTAATGAAATGTGTTCCCCACTGCTGTGTAATCCATTATTGTAAATTTAAATGTTATTAAGAAATGATCAGACAAAAGAGGGTTTTCAGGGAATACTGTTAAATGTTCAGTTTCTATGCCATAAGTCAGAACAAGATCCAGAGTGTGACTAAAGTGGTGGGTGGGCTCCTTTACATTTTGAGAGAACCCAATTGAGTCTAATAATAGATTAAATGCAGTATTGAGGCTGTCTTTTTCAGCATCTACATGGATGTTAAAATCACCCACTATAACAATTTTATCTGAATTGGGCACTAAATCAGACAAATAGTCTGAGAAATCAGAGAGAAACTCAGAGTAGGGACCAGGTGGACGATAAATAACCCATATTTTGTTAACAAATCGTTCCTTTCTGTATTTGTCCGAACATTCTAAGATAGTCTGATGACTTCACTGATAAATGTGGGATAACATTCATAAATTCGAATGAACAGTATACATTTCCTTGATCGTGTCAGCCTCTACAGCCAGCATATCTGTCCATTGACAGGAAAAGTGCCTATCTCTCTTTTAAAATGATCATGGTGAAATAATGTTGAGAACTGTGAAAAGATTTTAAATGAGCTATTAACTTATTTGACTTCTCACATGTCAGGTCTTTAGGAAAAGTGCATCAGATGGGAGTCTTTTACACTGTGTCTACATGCATGCTCAATCATCCAGGAGAACTTTCAGTCTCCCACTGAAAACATGAAACATCCAACATCCAAAAAACAGAATCAACTTTCTGGGATCTTTTACATGCTTTATTGATGGGTTTCCGTTTGCTATTTTTTCATGTGGACTTTGTGCACTTTGATTGTAAAAATGACAGGCCACCTCTTAGAGAAGTTTTTAAGAGAGAATGGCTCATACACACACTAATGGACACAAACCTTTTGCATTGTAAAGGCAGTGTCAGCTGTCCACAAAGAATAGATGAAATTTTATAAAAGTTTCTCGTGTATGTGCGTTGGTGTATTGCCATGGTGGGGTGTATCCATATTTTCCACAACAAGCGGTTGCTTGTTTGCGGCTCCACGGTGCATTGTACTTATTAAAGTCAGTAAGAAAGGAGTCTTTGTCACAGCCATCATCTAAACCCAGTCACACGGACCATCTTGTGCCAGAGAGCCCAACTCATTTTTACCACTGCATTCCTGGGCTGTTTGGTAAGCCCATAAGGGTCCCTTTCCCTTCTCTCCACCTCCCTCCCTACACCTCCTCTCGTCTACATTCTTCATTCCATCTTCATTTGAGTCCTAATGGGAACATTAGTTTAACATGCAAACTTGCCTTCACCCTTAAACTGACCAATTTAAGAAATTAACACACATTCGTATATGGCCAGCAGGTTTAAACAGTTGTCCTGAGCCCCAGACTCTCCTGCCAGCTCTGGTCAGTGGGCCTTCGAGGCAGAAGGTGACTAAGATCTTTTCTTTCATTTTCTCAAATTAGATCTACCATTAATCTTTGCTGTTTTCTCTGCTTCTTTTTACTTTTAAGGTCAGTAGAAGAAATATATCAAGTGACTTTTTCAGTACAGATGTGATCAGAACTTAGGCTAATGGGAATCATTAGCCTAAGCCTAATATTTTTTAATCCACATTTGTGTGTTTCTCCCCACATCGTTTTAATGGCAGACAAACAAACAATCCATTCATGGGATAGCCAGACTTCCCTAAAAAACTAGACTGTATGTTTATACATTCCTTCTATTTTCGAGCCTATTTGTGGTTGCGTTATTCCAGTATTCCATGTTTCACTGTCTCCTCTTGTCTCTCTCAAACATTTTCCATATTTTCTTGCTCCTAGTCTTCTCCTTCTTTTCCCTGCATCATGTGTGTCTCTTGACACAACACTGTTTTTCTCTATGATATAAGATTGTTTAGTTAAAACCTAATTTGTCTTTTAATTAGTGCTGTCTACAGCTTTTGGACTTGCAATAAATTAATTATTTATTAAGTTAGTTATTAGTTATTGCTTGTATAAAACTGGGTGTACACAAATGGTATTCTTCTGTATGCTATCTTTATCTGATGATGGCAAACAAATAATATGTGTACAGAGACAGGGGGTGCGGTTGGAATATTTCATCATGATAATGATGGTCATCATCTGACAGATGGAATTTACCCATATGTAAGTATATTAAATACTTTTGGGTACCTGCTATTTATATTTACATGATTTTATCCCTGTAATTCATCCTCCAGTCTCTTACTATACTTACTGTATCTGATAGCATAATTATTGCATATTACTTTGTCAAATATAGTCAAAATATAAATTGAAATGATTGCGTGCTGGAATGAGAATGTAAAGTTGCTCACACATACATCTTCATACACTCAAAAAATTATTCTTCACCCTCAGTAAACATGAAGCAATAATTTTGAGTAAAATGCAACTGAAATATATAAATCAAAGATTAATTTATTCAAATAATTAATCATTAAGGAAAATGTGCTTGGTATAAACCAAATGTATACCAATCAAGTAAATTTAATTTGACCAGATTCCATTAAATTTTCAATTTCATTTGACCAGATTATTAAATGTAACATTTTACATTATACTTATGTAACAAAATTACATGGAAATCTTACATGTAATTAAATTAAAGTCAGGAATTCTGGCAGATTTTTAAATTTTTTTCTTTTGAGTGTATAATCACGTAAATAGTGTAGTACACCACAAGGCAACTATAGGACATTTGGTATTTTTATTGTTTGGGACTCGTGTGTTCTTATATTAACTTTAACTGTGTATGCATGGTAACAAATGCATCCAGTGTGCAGGGACTAATGAGATGAATTCAGCTATTAAACTGAATAAATCTCATCACAGATATAAAAGCAACACATTCTGCAATTTAGAATAAAGAATAACCTCAGCATGCATTACAAAAGAACTATTCTCTGGTTTAGTGCAGGTTTGAATGGCCCTAATCCTCTCTGAAGTGATGATCTCATTCTACTCTCAGACAAGGTAGGATGGTGGCAGGGACACATTTTGCTTGCGAAGCATCAACCTTACACAATGGGAACATTGTTTTATTTTTCACTCAGCCTTAATCATTCAAACTCATAATATTTAGTGTTTATAATGGCCAGATTTGGCCAAAGATTTGGATCAGTTAATCCTGAGTTTAAGATCCATATCCCACTTTCTGGATGAAGTCTTTATTAGTTTTATCTCCTTTACAGCCAAACCTAGTCATTGGGATTAACTCAATCCTTGAGGCCCAACTCCTGCCTCAGCATGCCAATCATTTGGTCAGGCCTGGACATATATGGCAAGAGGCTTTGTGACTCTCAGCTCTCCTCTGTGTTTGTCTTGGCAGTGTGTTCTTCTTTGTATGATCTATTATACCACCCTGCCTTTTCTTATTAAACCTTGTCCATTTTGCCCAGTCACATACCATAGATATACCCTAAATGTTAAACAAGCTGTTGTCAGTCCATATATCTATATCTATATCTATATCTATATCTATATCTATATTCCTCTGGGGGTAAATGCCTTGTTGATGCCAGAGTTCAGAGGGGAATAGCCAGACTGCTTCCAGCTGATTGGAAGGCAACAATAGCTCAAATAACCACTCATTACAACCGAGGTCTGCAGAAGAGCATCTCTGAATGCAAAGCACGTCAAACTTTGAAGCAGATGAGCTACAGCAGCAGAAGACCACTTCAGGTGCCACTCCTGTCAGCTAAGAACAGGAAAATGAGGCTACAATTCACATGGGCTTACCACAATTGGACACCAAAAGATTGGAAAAACGTTGTCTGGACTGATAAGTCTCAATTTCTGCTGTGACATTTGGATGGTAGGGTCAGAATTTGACACAAACAACGTGCCTGTTCAGGCAGGTGGTGATGGTGTAATGGTCTGGGAGATATTTGCTTGGCAGGTTTTGGGCCCCTTAGTACATCTCAAATCTCTTAAGTCATTTTGAACATGACAGTTAGTTAACTGCACTCAAATGGCCTCCACAGTCACCAGATCTCAATCCAATAGAGCACCTTTGGATGTGGTGGAACAGGAGATTCTCATCATGGATGAGCTAACCAGAGGTGGCAAAAGTACAGTACAGATTGTCGTTAATGTGTCATTGTTCCCTACATTTAGGCTCAGATTGGTTTGATGTTTGAAGACGAGCATGCTGGGAGAAAAAAAACTCCCTCAAATGTGTTAAACCTAAAGTAATGAGGCTGTTTTGAAAATGTAAGGAGTAGAAAGTACAGACATTTGTGGTAAAATGTAGGGAGTAAAAGTGAAAAGTTGTCAGAAAAATAAATACTCAAGTGAAGTACAGATACCTGAAAATTCTACTTAAGTACTATAAAGAAGTATTTGTACTTCATGACTTCCCACCTCTGGAACTGACAAATCTGCAGCAACTGTGTGATTATGTGTGATCATTTTCAGCACCTTGCTGAATCTGTGCCACTAAGAATTAAGGCAGTTCTCAAGGTTTCTCATGTATTTTCATGGCTGAACATAAAGATAAAGAAAGCATGCCCATTTAATATTATTCCTTTATAAGAGTAAAGTGACTGCGTGCATGCACTTACATCACTATAGAACATATGACTATGTTTGACTTGAGCTCAGCTGGGATTGTTGACTTACTGGCTTTTGATGAAGAACCAAACTTTGGTTTATTTGGATGCAATTGGCATAAAAACAATCAAGATGATCTCAGTGAGCTGTAAAGCCAACATCACTCTTAGCAGCCTCTTCATTTGAGAGTTTCTGTTGTGTTAATTATCTATTTGTATTTATTGATAGTGAGTATTTTTATTTTTTTTTTTTATCTCAGGAGTAAACTTCTTTTCACAGGTAAATGTTAAAATAATATGTCAACTTTCAAGCTGTGTTATCAAACATGTCTGACTTTTTGCCAGTGCAGTTTACCTGAAAAAAGTCCCACCCCTTCTTTTCTCATCAGAAAACTTGTTTACAAAGACTACAGAGAAATCTTTCAGAACTGGATGCCCTTGGGATATTACTTTCTTCATTATTTTAATAAAGCATTTCTAGTGCAAACCTCCAAAACTGTGAAGGCTCATTCTGTACTACAGCAAGTGAGTTGTTGTGCTTGTTTGAGTTGCAGAAACACAGAGTCACTCAGTTCCCTTGACTCTGCAGGTGCTCTGAGTACATTTCATAAACACCTGCTGGGAGTTAGAGTGTGTGAAACTCTGTGACTGATCAGCACTTGAATGTGTTTGATTTGGTTAGCACTAGCAACAGACTGTGCTGTCTATTAGCCACTTAGGTCACTTTGAAGCAAATAAGTTAAATATCAAAACATTTCCCATGATCAGTGGAGCGGTTCTCTGTTCTCCTTTAGAGCCATAATTCTTCAGAACACATCTGACATTTTCTTGACCGTATTAGTCAGGGGTGCTTGAAATGTTTCCGAGGACAGGCTAACTTTATCTGCTTGAGTTCCTGGATAGACTGCAATGACAGCACCAACCCTAACCTCAGCATCAACCCTTTGACAGTTTACAGAGTGAGAGGACTGAGTGAGCTGACCCAAACTTCCCAGGATGAGAAAACTTTAAATCTAAATGTTATTCTTCTGGGTCCTCAAAGGATACATTGTGTAGGGATCCAGAAGGACATACCAGGCAGTGAAAGAGGCTCTTTCTTGTTTTCTGCCCATTGGCCCCCTCCCAGTCTCTCCGGGGCGGCCTGTCTCTCTCTGACAACAGCTGCTTGCTGCCTGTGGAGGCCGGGGGTGAGCGGCGCAGCTCCAGACATCTGTAGGCCCTGAGTTTGGGCCGCCTAGGTCTCTTTTTCTTTTTCACACACACATACATTGGAGCCCACAGTCTGCCCAGTACAAAGGACTACATTCATCCCCCTCATACAGTCTCTACTGGTGAAGAGGCTGTCTGAAGCTCCCAAGCTCTCGCTCTTTTTTCACCTCCTCTCCTTACTTCTGTATCTCCTGTCATTCTCTCTGATATTTCTTCTCAAACTCTCTCTGTTTCCATCTCTTTATTGAGCTGAATGTTCTTACGTTTGCGCTTATACGACTTACATAATCGCTGAACATTATGAGCTGTGAATGGCAATGGGGGCTACAGTTGCAAATTAATAAGACATGTTCTCCATTTTGGTATAACAGCTACCTGTCTTTAGCTTTCAGTCATGTTTAAGTGAGGATGTCTGACAAATATGTGGGAAAGTATGCATATGTCTTTGTGCATCTATCTTTGTGCATTTTACCTCCAAGAATAGGCATTCCAGTCAGGAGGACTTGCCGACTTAGTTCACAAAGGGATACTGAGAGAGGCCAGAGCGAACAGAGATCCTTTGTACAAAATGAATGTGGCCATGAGAAGTTTGGGAACAGCATGGTTCGAGAAACATCACAAAGTTGCTTTTAAAAAGCTCCACTGGTAGGAAACCATCTACGTTTAGCTTTTGGAGCTCAAGGTTGGCCACATGTTCAAAATATTGCCTTTGACAAAGTCATTGACTCTACAGAACACATATATTGTTAGTGTCAGAAATTAATTTAAAAAGTACTTATACTATAATCATCATAGTTTATGTATCTCCTCCTAGATGAGTGGACCAATCTTGATTAAACTTTGCATAAATATTGTCTAGGGCACTGTGAGTGCCAACATCTATGTGGCATATACAAATATTTATACAGAATTGCATATAAACTTAGCACAAAAATTAAGGAAATTTGTGTTAGGTTGATTATTTCTTTGTTGTAACAATGCTTATTTTGCTATTGACTGTTGTTTGGTATTGTTTATTGGATTGGATGATTGAAGTCTGAAGGAACAAGACATATTGGCAATTTAACAATTTATTCATTTAACAAACAGGGGCCTCAGTAGCATGTGGAAGAACCATACACAGCTACAACAGCCTGGCACCTCCTCCTCATGTTAGTCACCATCTTGGACACACACTGCTGTGGGATGGCATCCTATTCTTCAACCAGCATTTGCACAACACAACCACATCCAATGTGGTTGTGTTGGTCACTCTGAAAACTCTGGCATGAACAGCACGCCCAAGCTGATCCAAGTGTTCAGTAGGGTTGAGGTCAGAACTGCAGGCAAGCCATTCCATCCTCTCCACTCCCAAATTCTGGAGGTAGTCTCTGATAAAACCCGCTCTGTGGGGGGAAGCATTGTCATCTTGGAGGATAGAGTTCGGTCCCTGACTGTGGAGATATGGGATTGCCACTCTCTTGCCATCTCTCTGCATTGAGATTGCCTCCGATCATGACAAGTCTTGTTTTTCCTGTGAGGGAGATGCCGCCTCACACAATTACACTGCCTCCACCAAAAGCTGTTACCCTATCAGTGCAGCAATCAGCATAGTGTTCTCCATGTCTTCTCCACACTTTGACCCTATGATCCAACTGCCATAGGCAGAATCAGGTACCTGATTGTCAGCACCTGGGGTATCTGAAGCTCAAAACAAGAGTCAAAAGTAGAATAAGCTGTTTGTCATTGGCAGAGAAGGTTTGGCAAGTTTTTCATGGGTGTAACCCACAAATGTATTTTCTTTACAAATTTGGGAACATTTAAGGGGAAATACACAGGCTCATAGCTTTTCTGCGGTGCAACTATTGCTACTCCGGGCTACACTATAGAAGTGGTGCTGCTTTGCCTCGTTTTGCTTTTGTTTATTTCTTTTGTTGCTTTGTTTTTTTGTGTAACTTTCTGGATCGTATTTTAAGATGACGGCGTGTCTATTTCCGTAATTGGCTGGGCACTGGTTAGCATTATTGTCGGTTCTCTGTCTCAGGCACAACCGACTTAGATTCCTGTAGTGACCCAGAATGTTTGTGTTAACTTCTGTGTAATCAGTTGTTCTTTCAAGCTCATTTTTAAAACAGCAGATGAGCTGTATGTATGGGGGATATATGAAAGGCTGTTAATGTGTTTTTAATATATTAAATTATTTATTTTAGAGTGGTTGGTGTGTGTGTGTGTGTGCTTAACCACTCCACACTACTAATAGATGGTTCATTTGCTCTAAACTGAAGATTTTGGTTTATTTTGGGTTCTGTACATTTTGTTTGAGTGATTTGGTTTGTAATTCTGTTACACCACTGGCAGGAGGCCCTTTTTGTAGCTGCGGATCACCATTGTGTTTCTGCAGTAGGGTTAACTACAGTGGGTGTATTTGATTGTTTTCCTGTTCTGGATACATTACTTGTGTGTGTTTTACTCAGAAGCTGAAGGCCTAAAGTGGAAGTGGCTGGGTGCCTTTGGTGGTGGGCTCTACTTCCGTGTGTCGTGGTTATTTATACACCCCTGGTGAGTGTGTGTAGAGGTGATATGCACGTGTGAATTGGTGATGCTTTGACTTCTCTTCATCTGGCAGCCCATTCACCCACTGGTAAGCCACAGCTCTGAGTTGATTAACAGTATATGTGCAATTGCATTGACAGCTCTCTCTCTTTTATTTCATGTTTTAAATAATTGTCAATAAAGTACTTCTTCTTACAACTTGAACCACGTCTCTGTCTGAGGTATAACGGACCTGAATGCCTTCTTGGTAATTGGTACAGTTTTGGTACTATATTCCCTGGGTGAAATTCCCAGGGTGGCGTTGTCAGGTTTTTCCCTGTAATTGTAAAGCTTTTGCTCTCTCAGTCACTACACCACCACTATTGTGCGTGTCATCATTGGTCCCTCTCTCTCTCTGCTCTCTCGTTTGACACATATGTATGTTTGTATGTCCCGGTTTGGTAGTAATATATAAGTCAGCTTCCTACCAGTCCAATTGTGACAGCTCAGTAAATTGTGTGGCAGTGATAGCGATTAGATAACATGTCCTTCAATGGCACACTCTTTGTTTAAACCTCAGGTCTCTCCCAACATCTGCCTTACTAAATTGCCATCAAGCAACATAGTGTATTCTGACCAATTCACTGCACGCTGTCAGGTGCTTGACTGATTTTTAACTTGAACATAGGAGCTGAAAGCAGGTTGCTTTTAAGGCAGTGTATTGTGCAGTCTCTCCCAATTTTGTTAATATATCCCTTTGGACCTAATAAATGAATTCCTCTCAACACTTTTCTGGGGTCTAATCTATTTCATTTTCTATGTTATTATTGGACTTGCTAAAATATAAAATCCTGACTGTTACAACGTTCCCATTTTACTTTTTCATGTCCTGAGTTTTCATTTTTAACAAATTAAGCATTGATGTCTTGGGAGTTGCTAATAATAATGTGATGCAAAGGGTAAAATCTGTTACAGTTTTAGTGTTAAATTATTTGTACAGCAGACTGAAAACTTATTTCTGTGTAACATGTGCTCTCAAACATTCCCATTAGTTTCACATGATAAAATGGCTTAGTGGTTGTTCCTTATTTGACCTTTGGGTGGCAGATGGTTATCTTTCTTCCAGTCAGTGTTACTGTTTAGCTCTAGCTTTTTGCATTGGATGACACCAGAAACCATCACTTGTTTCCAAGTGCATCAAAGTTCCCAATCTCTATCTTTATCATTTCCTTAACTTAAATATACCAACTGTAAATCTGTATTTACATTTTAGCCTGTGTCATTCTGAATAGAAGTGATGAAGACATGCAGAAGCCATGCAGAAATTTGTGAATAATTTGCTGACTGTGGTCGTAAAACATGATACTGACCAGAGTGCATGGTTTACATCAGCATGTTCTGATATCTCCATAAACTATGTTTTTAACCTCAGTCATGTCCCGTAGGTCCGCAATAAAATCCATCTAAGCTCTACACAGTCAACCACACATTCATGCGTGCACACACACACATAGTCAGTGCAAAGCACAGCTTGTCTGCTCATCTGCTTTTGATTAGTGATGACATGAGTAATGCCAAATGGGAGATATGGATCTCATTCGTCTGCAGACAAAGCCTTATTCATTGGCAGAAGGCTCAGATGTGGGAAGACAGTTTCTGTAACTTGGACTTGAGCCGGTCCTGTCCTTCAGGGCCTCATGTTATCCCATGAACAGCACGGTCGACCACATGTGTAAGAATACATCGGACGTTATGTTGTATTCTTGTCTAAGGAGTGTAGAAAGTGGATTTGTTTTCCATTAGATAGTGCTGATAATGAAGCCAAAGTTCATTTGACATCTTATTGATGTGAGGAATAATATCAGATATTTTCAATTCAGTTCAAAACAAGGCTTTATAGGTTAATGAAAAGAAATCCTTCAAAATGAACAGTAGATCTTAGAGACATCAAACAATTGTCTACATTCTCTGCTGATGTGATTAAAACCATTTTTTGCTATTAGTGTGTCACAGGCATGTGTGTTTTGGATCTCCTGCAGCATACCAGTAAGCTTTCTATCCATATTCTTGTTTGCTAATGTTATGTTTGGCCAGCAAGTAGTTATGTTCTACCCAGATGTCAGTGCATGGCTGCAGAAATGGAAAGGTGATGGCACACCTTGAGAGGTCCGGCAACCTGCTGATGACAGCTTAACCCTTTTTCTAACTGCTTTCTGTATGACTAAGGGGGAAAAAATCAACGAGTGTGAGTGCTTGGATAAAACTTTGAGCTCCACCAAAGATGACTAATAATTCAAACAGTGAGAAGAAAAATCAAACATTGTTATTCAGAAGCACACTCCTGGGCACAAATGTATAGTCTTTGACATTTACATATTAAATATGAAAGTCTTGTGACACAATGTGTCCTGGTGCAATTCCATATTCAGCAGTTTAAACAATGACTGGCTATCAAATCAGTGAAACAATGGTTGTAAAGCACTTTACTGCATCTACCTCTGGTTTATAGTGTCCCATTTGAATCTCGGTACAATAGCTAAATGATAAATGTTGGTTAAATACAAAACATTACTGAAATCTAACATATTTTTCAAGTTTATATTTATTCTAACTATTGATTCTATTTTAATTCTTTAATTACAGAATATATTTGCAGTTTAGTTAGTTTGGAGGTTGATGACCTTTAGTTCAACTACATTTTCATGAAATAAGTGTGATTGTCCAGTGTCTTTTCTCCTCACAGGTGTACAATGTCATCAGTCTCACAAAACTCCAGAACAATATAATTCCCACAGTTAAACTGCATCTGTGCTCTATCTTTCTGTATCTCACCCTGTGGCTCTTTTCACCTCCTCTCTGTCCTAACTCAGATAGCAGTCAGCTTTTCGATACATATAATAAAATATAATAGTAGTAGTTATAATATTACATGCACATTTGTTAGGGGTTAAATGGTCATTGGCACATTTATTTCAGACCTGGGAGGCATTTGTCTGTAATATCTAATGTAATATACCTCAAAGATATTGCATCCTTGCCCAGAAACTCAGAACTTGTGTGTGTGTGGGTGTGTGTGTGTGTGTGCAAGTTTAAGTAACACATGACTGTGTTTTTACTGGCTTGATATGTCCTGATCGACAAAGCCAACAAAAGCTGTCAGACGCACTTGTTTACATACAATAGAAAGGGCTTACTTAGTTTTTTTCCACTGTTGTATGTTTTCTCACGTAATGCACCATGTCATATCCTTCTAAGGCGTAACAATTTCCGTCTCCCAATCAAAACATGCTACTGCCTACATTGTGAAGTATAATGGGAGTATGTGAGCTATTGTCTTTATCACCAGTATGGATGAAAATCTATTTGACCTGTTTGATGTCACTCAAGCATAACTCCTATTAAGAGACAAGCACATTTTGACATTTTTTTTATTTGACCATAATGAAATAGATAGAAGTAACAGTATCTAACACAATATGATTGCTAACTTTCCATTAGATGAGTGAAGTAACCCTACAGCTGCTGTAGCTTATCCTACAATAACAAATTCAGTTGTATAGCAGCCTTAATTAGTGAAAAGTCTATTATACAGGTTTTACCTTGTTTCTATATGACAATTCAAAATGCACTAGATCTCTGTGGCTTCTTATGCTGATAGTGGGTCCACAATAGTAAAGGCCTGAACACCAGGTGCTTGCAAATGTGCCCCATCCACAGTTAGGATAGGTCTAGGACTATTTCCCTTCACTACTTCTAGTGTCTTTTAATCAGAGCTGGTGGGTTAGACTACTAACTTGACAAACTTGACCTTAATTTAAAGTTGAACTACACCATCAGTATGATAAAGACTATGGCAGATAGACATATAAACCAGGACCATATTTTGCCATGATGATGATGACACACACGCTAAAGAGACTCACGAGGTGAAAACACCTCACTGGTGAATATGTAGAATATTTCCATTTGGAATGGGGAAGCTTTAAAAAACATGAAGAATTAGATAATAAATTATGAAAATATAAAATGTATTCTTTGTCCCCGGAAAGTCTGTGAGTTTCTCTGTTTTCATATATGTGGACTACTTTCATTCTTATTTCCATCTTAACCATGTGAGTCAAAGCATTAACCTGTAGTGCTTTGATGCAAAAAAGATTCGAGTCCCGAACCACCCAGTTTTCTGTAATCTCCAAAAACAAGCAAATGTTTCGGGCTTTTCTCTCCTGGGCACTCCCCTCCTTCTGCACCGCATGGAGCAGGGTTCATTTGAAAGCCACTGTTTGTTAAGGCTTTAGCGGTTAGTAAGTGCTTCCTTTGTTTGGTGGGACCATGGAGACGGGGGTTAATATCTCCCAGAGAGCACATACAAAGAAGGCCTTCAGCTTCCCTGGCCGGAGAGGGGTGGCTAGATGAATGAGGCATGGTCGTGGGGCAAAGGTGCCAGGGAGGGCATGGGAGGGTGGGGAAGTGCAGGGGGCAGGAGGCAGGCAGAGTCCAGCAGGTCACAGAGGTATTAGAACACTGCAGGGGTTCAGAGATGCTGCAGGCTGCTAGAGAATAAAAGGAGAGAAGTCTCATTTTGGGCAGTGGCTCGTGCTGCAGAAGAGACACTAGGCTGAGTTTAACATCAGTGTCCATTTGGTCTAGAACAACCACCTACAAGTCAGGAACTGTATGATTATGGCTTTTTGACATCTCTTCTTATTGTGTTCAGATTATAATAGCTTTATGTACAGTAGTAAAGGTTTGAGGATATTATGCGTTACCTCCAGGTCATCTGTGTGGTTCCCCAGTTTCAGTGCTGCCAAAGGTGGTAGGGCAATATCTATAGTGAAAAACAGTAATGCATCTGCACTGCTCAAAACAGAAATGCCATTGATACCATGTGGTAACACTCGAAACAGTGTGTAAGGGCCATTGTCACATCCCTCTGAAAGACAAAGGAAGTGACACATGAGGTCCCAATGAGGAAACAACTGACTGTTGTGGAGGGCTGCACCAGTAAGCTGAACTCAATTCTGCTCAATATTAATTTAATCTCTTCATAAGCTTATTGGTGCAGTCCTCCACAACAGTCCCAGTTTCTCATGTGGCCCCTTGGGAAAATTAATTGCCCACCCCTGCTTTTGAGGAAAACAGATAAACTAAAAATGTAAATAAATACAGTTAAGTCACCATATGACAAATTATTATTCAATTAGAAGCAAAAATACTGTAATTTAAAAAATATACTGAAAATTTCACAAGCTTTTAGTTTTACATGCTGTTCTTGAAATATCTACTCTGCTGTCCAATGCCCCCCGCCTCCCCAATGCTCATCCAGAAGCAGTATACATATGTGTATTTTGGTGCTCTGTTTCAGTTTCCCAGTAGAGCCTGGTTGTGAAGGCTCAGTGTTGCATGATGGAGAACAATGGGATTTCTGTAGTAGTTTTGGATCAGATTCTATTTCATGGGAATTGGTGTGTACTTTGGATTGCTACATGTGTTGGCGTGGGTCATGATACAGATACAATTGAGGGGGAACTTGGCTGTAGGGGATGAGAAGTATTTTGAACTGGGATTTGGCAGAAATAAACTTTTCCAGGTATTGATGTACGAGGGATCAATAACACAACTCTAATTATTTCTGTTGTTTGTTCAACAGCAAGAACAGGAACTCCATCAAATGTGCGTGTTAATAATTACAGATAATGTATTCCAGAGTGCCACAGAACAATTCTTTCTTTTAAATGGTAAGTGTTCATTGCTTTGTTTTTCATTAGTTTCACTTCCTTGTTAGACGTGTTGCTAGGCTGCATATCTTGTGTTAATTGAAATTATTCTTACAGTGTGTCAGTGAGGACTGGTTGTGAGGGCTTTTTTTGATGTCTTCATCTCCTCTCCTCCGTCACAAACTCATTGAGAAGAGAGAGAGAGAGATCTGTCTCATTGAGCTCAGTCTTCCCACGGAACTCCAACTGGATTCATGCTGTGTCTCAGTCAAACCAATGGTCCCTTTGTGCCTGTCCATCCGAGATTCTCTCTCCTCTACACACTGCCCTCTCTGTGCCCTGTAGTCCATGACCAAATATTGCCTCTCTTCCTTCTTCAGCCCATAACTACTTCAGCAAATCTCAACAAGTTCACTACCCACCTTTGTCTGCAGGGTGGTTAATCTCAGGGTATGATTTTTAAATGTAGTGGTGTGCTTATTGTATAATCAAATCTACAATAACTGAAATACAGCTGCACACATACACTCAGTAGCCACTTCATTAGGTACACCTTGCTAATACCTTGTTGGACCCCCTTTTGCCTTCAGAACTGACTTAATTCTTAATCCTCATCCTACTAATGTATTTAACATACATGGACTACTGACTGGGGTCCCCCAAGAATAATTTACTATAAGAAGCAATCATAAGAGCAAAATAATAATAATAGCAAAACTTATTTCTTTTAAAGCCTTATTAGTTACGTAATTAATGTCATCTAAGGAAAAAATAGATTATTATTGTTGTTGTTGTTGTTGTCAAGTAATTTGCATATTTTGTAGAACAAAACTTAATATAACTTGCCACTTTTATCAAACATACACCCCACATTATTACTTAAAACCTTATTTACCATCCTTTGATTCTGGTATCACTTAGTTTTCAGTAATTTCAAGTAAACATTATTTGACATTATTTGTGTTGTATTTATATGATGAAATTGGTAAGGGTCATTTTGATCTCATTATAAAATAAGTGAAATAAATAACCAGCCAGCCTAGAGATCCAATCTCTCCAGCATGTCCTCGGTCTGCCCTGGGGCCTCCTCATGGCAGGACATGCCTGAAACACCTCACCTAGGAGGCGTCCAGGAGGCATCCTGTTCAGATGCTCATACCACTTCAACTGACTCCTTTTGATGTGGAGGAGTAGCAACTCTTCTCTGAGACCCTCCCAAATGACCAAGCTTCTCATCCTATCTCAAAGGGAAAGCCCAGACATGCTTTAGAGGAAGCTCATTTCTGCTTAAATCATGTAATCTTTT
This sequence comes from Heterochromis multidens, assembly GCA_015108495.1. Classification (NCBI taxonomy): domain Eukaryota; kingdom Metazoa; phylum Chordata; class Actinopteri; order Cichliformes; family Cichlidae; genus Heterochromis; species Heterochromis multidens. The sequence goes on along the minus strand of VUQS01031601.1, from coordinate 17,419 downwards.
TCAGGAAAAGGTACTTACCAGAGGTAGGATAACCATTGCATAGTAAACTCCCGAACACTGACAGACATGTTAACAATATCAACATAAAAACAAAATGGGAAGGCTAAATCAAAAGTGAAATGCCCAAACCTTAATAGGACACTTTACTTTGGATGGTAGCCATCAAATAAGGATAGCATGCTCAGACTGTGTAAATATGAACTGATGTTGGATTGTTTTACATTTTAGCATGGATTGCAATTGCAAATTTAATAAGCCAGATTATCCATTGTTTATGGGGAAGAGGGTTGCAGTCACTGTGGTTGCAGTGCTGCAATTTTTGCCAGACTTTTGTCATGCCAGCTAGCAGGGTGTACATCTGGCTGTTGTAAAATTCCAACAGAGAGGAACTTTTAGCCATAATATGAAGACTGCTCATTGAAAGAACTTGACATTGCACTTCCTTATGTCCCAATAGCAATACACCCAACAAATGTAAAATCAATCTACATCATTTAAGTTCCCTGTATGTATGGCCAATCAGATATGTCTGATATGTTTATCCCTCTTGTAGAAAAAAGTCATGTAATTGATCACAGTAACCTTAGCCAGACTGCCTCCAAAAGCTATTATTTCTCCTAAAAAGGGCAAACATTTTAATGTATCCTTTATTCCCCATCCACCTAGTTTTTTTTTTCTCTTTCTTGCTGTTTCCTGTTACTGCTAGACATTTTTTCCCATTTTTTAGGGGTCACTATAGCAGTATTTTCCCCCAAATGATCTCATCCAGTCCTCACAGCTTTAAATATGGTGTTCAGTTCTAATTCAAAGCAGTTCTGTGAAAGAATAATATTGCTCTATTTAATCCCCTTCTCCACCTCTGCACATTCTCCAGCCTACAGAACTGTAGGAGTGTGCCAACAATAGCACCCCTCCCTTCTTCTCTCACTCCCCTACTCCTACTCTGCTCTCTCCCTGATAATGTCAGCAGAATGGGTGGCAGGTGTTTGAGTAAAATGCCATGTCCAGGGAAGTATGGGCACGACTTGGCTCAAAAGAGTGCAAGTATTGGATACCAACTGGGAGTGTCTGTGCAGACAGATATGTTGCTGTCATCTGCAGAAACGTACTGTTTAGTTTCAATCCTAGAAACACCATATTAAAATATATAATAACTGTGAATATTCCATCAGAAAAAAAAATGTGTTGAAAGATACCACTGGGCTTTGACTGTTTTGCTTAGCTAAATTAATTTCCTCCAGGTGCACTAGTGGAGCTCGGTGAGAGAAGCATAGAGTTCTTTGTTTTTAAATTCTGTTAAACTGCACTTTTATAGTGATAACAGCACTACTTCAGGTTCATTGGAAATTTGGCAAAGCCCCAAGAGATCTATTATGAAAAATGAATAGAACATTTGTCACCGATTGTTGCTGTGAGTCAGATCCAGTCAGCATAGATGCTGAGCCTATTACACATCTAACAACAGTTACCAGTTCTTTATTTTTGCTTTTAATAGAATTTTATCGAGAATAAGTGACCTCAGTACAGCCTCAGTTTCAAATAACATGATCTTATGAAAGATGATCTTTGGGTGAAAATGCTTTTACAGTTTCACTTCATTCTTGTTAGAATTGCCTGGCACTATGAAACGGAGCAGTTTGCTATTCACTGTCATAGGGAAAACCCAGCATGTCTCTAGAATGAAGTAAACACTTTTGAGAAACAGACACACACACTTATACTCTCTTAGTTTGATGAATGTTCGTTCTCAGGATAATTTTTCATCTGATACAAAGACTTAAGTTTGTCAGAGACTCCAGAGTCAGTGATGTCATCAGATTTGTGGTCAAGAAAAGAAAAAGGAAATGAGGAGAGTGAGTTCACCATGACCTGTGCTTGTCCTGGAGCCTAATACTTTGGTTGGGGGTTTTGGGCTGGGAGACAGGGAGAGAGGTCAGCCCTGGCAGCATCACTCTGCTCAGCTCTTGGCTCTTTCATTGCACACTAGTCATGATCCATGTTACCTAAAAGAAGAACTCTTGATGCCTTTCTGTTTTTCACTTTACTTCACTTCCAAGTCTCTGCTTTCCCACTTGCAAAGCTTGATCTCTTGATCCAAGTTTGACATTTCAACTACTTCACTTCTTAGTCTGCACAAGCCATCATGTGTACAAAATGAGGGGAAGCAATAAGAGGATTCACCCCTCTGTCTGTTCAGGTGTTATTACAGGACAGGGGATGTAATGTCTAGACCTTAACTAAACAAAGCCTGTGTAATTAGTTATCTCTCACCCTCCCCGAAATTTGACGGGGTTGTTGAGAATATGGAGAGTAGGGTAAGGGTTTATAAGTTAACCAGAGCATGTGGACATTAGCTGGATTTAGTGTGATGAAATTTAAGGAGGATGGGCATGGCCTCTTGTCTAGTGATTATATTCACCGTGTTTGTACAACTGTCATGCATGTTTAAGAGGATTTTACTAATCTACTTAATCTCTATTAGTATTGTACTCTTTCTGATGCACACCCAGACACTAACACTCAGAGTCACACACCTTTTACTCATACCTGTTACTATCACACCAACAAAGCGGCCGTTAACCTTTGTTTTACCCCCTATCCCTTTCGTCTTTCCTCTCTCACCCTATTCCTTTCCTTTACTCTCCTCTGCTCTCTGCCTTTCCGTGACTAGCTGTCATTAATCTTCCCTCTCTAGGGGCAGAATCTTGACTGTGTGCCAGTAAGCGCTCATACAAAGCCAAGACAGCTATCCAAAAACAGAGCCGCTTTTCTTGTTTCCAGAGCACCACGAAGCTCACACTCATGCTGCTGTGGCCCTCAGGGCAACACTTCTCTGCACAGCAGAGGCATGACTCTGTCAGTATCCTCAAACATTCACACCAAGCTTTACATCCATACAGTTAGATACACATGCAGACTGGCACATATGAGATGCATCTCTTTTTCGGCATGTCACACTGAATCAGTCATCAATATTTGGATACATGTCCATTATAATCAATATGATTTTATTTTGTGCTCTTCTCTTTCAAATATTTCAGCAGACTTTGTCCCTAAAGTATTTGTCGCAGTTCTCTGTATGTCTTTTTTTTATTTCACTCATCTCTACTTGTAACCACAAGAGCACCTGCAGCAGCCATCAGAAAGGGAAACATAATGATTATAGCTACTCCAAGAACATAAGTCAACTTCTGCTGACATTTCAGTTTGATGTTATCAAGTTACACACACCTATATAACATAATAATAGCCTTTACAGGAAGGAACACTTAATGCAAAAATACAATTCCTTCTCAGCATAGTCCTACAATAATTATGAAGTTTTTTTCAACATCTTGTTATGGTTAATGTTTGATTTCTGCATATTCAATTGTTTGCATTTCTATTTAAGATTAAAATCAGTATGCTGTATTTGTATTCTGTATTTTTCAGTCAATGATGACCAGTCTGGTAGGTGAGCCAGAGTTCACCTAACTGACTGGGGTTCAGTAGGTAAACCAATCCTTGACGTCATCCTCAGTGTGTTGGCAGCAGACTCTGGACTTTGTGTCACAGGTGGGGATTACGCATTGCAACGCTGGAGAGAAGAATGAGCAGTAACTTCAACATTTGCCCCTAATAAAAATACAGATCCTTTACCATCATAAAGAGCTACTTTGAGGTTTATAGTCTATTGTTGGCACTATAAATGCCAGTCAGTAGAAACAGGTGAGAAGGAGAGAATGAAAACTCATGTCTCCAGAAATATGTATATATCGTGTCTCAGGGGCTTACTGTTGCTTATGAATGCATCAGATCTTTCTTTATTAATTTATTACAACCCATTTTCTAAATCTACACCCACTGATTTCAAATTTATATTGAGTGAAGATACTGTGACCTTCAGAATATGAAAAAGGGGCCACCAGCAGTGGATGTGTTGCAGTATCTCATCTTAAAAACAAGGGCCCTATTCAGCCCCTATCAACCACACACACATACTTTACTTCTTAAATTATATCATCCAACCTTTACAACACACCACCACATACTACTTAACTTGCCCACTTCCTTTTGCCCTTAGATCTTTTTTAGCTCCCTCACTTCAATGTAGAAAGACCACCATGCTTTTCCTTAAAAAAATCACTGTCATCAGTGTTCCAAAAACAGGAACTATGCACAGTTTGAACTTATAAATAAACATAAAGTGGTTATACTATTGATTTGGTTCTCAAAAGTGTTCCATTCTCTGTGGATTTTTTTTTCTCAAACCCACATTATCTCGATATATTGGTGTGCAGTTAAGTGCTGAGGGTGTATTTCAGATTGTGTGAAATATATGACAGCACTGCTACCAGATATATTTTAGTTGTACCATTTTTAAAAATGCAAAATAGATCAAATACTCTCTGGAACATTTTTGGCTTCGTAATTGCTCTGCTATGGGCTTGGGATTATGTTTCTTTTGTGTGTTTCTCTCTGAATCATTGATTGTCATCTTAAGGGACATACATGTTAGATGCACATGATGGTTTAAACAGAGCTCAGGGGACACTGTATCTGCCCAGGGGGAGGAAGAATGTACATTTACTTGTGGATTGTGATGATCCTAATGTGTGCACTGAGTTGTATAAAGTAACTGTGTTATATCGCACACATTACTGTTCCATGACTTCTTAAATACAAAGATAAGACAAGCCCTATGTAATTATTTCTTGAAAAGGGGGCTTTCAAATGAAAACCTTCAAATTGTTCAAACAGAACTTCCTTTTCTCTGTGTTTCATCTCTTCTGGCTAAAGGCAACAGTCAGTAAGTCACATTTCCCTGCATTTGCCTGGAGGGTGAACACATTAACCTGCCTTGGCTGTCACGCTAGCTCACAGTTGCGTGAGTCAGCGTCAGCAAGTGAAATTGGATCTCGGCATACCATTCTCACACATCAAAGGCGCAGGCTAAAGTGACTCCATACGCGGAGACTCCGTGGTATGGCGTATACAGGATTCAAAAGAACTGATCAGGAAAGAAAATATAAACGAAATGTTCTGAGGTCATTTTGTTTCCAGGACCCAAAAGGGGACAATGGTGACAAAATAAGAGCTAAAGCTAATTACACTGTAATTGCAAATCTGAGTAAATGTTTACTTTTATTGTGAAGTGGTTGTTAGATATATTTACAATTCAGAGCAAAAGGTTATGCTCCCTTCAAATCTGTAATAACTGACATAAGCGTTTCATGTATGTCGCATACAAACAAACAACAATTAAATGGCTTTCTGATTTCTGGAAATGGGAAATAAGCTCTTTTTTAGGGAGTGTTTTCTCATTGTGTGTCCCACTGACAGTTTTTGCTATTTGTTGTTGATGAATTTCTTGTATTCATTTCAAAGATGCTTTGCCAGTGCTCTTCTTTTCTCTGCTGGAGCGTGCCAGGAAGCAGTCATTCTATTCCAACTCAACCCTGTTATTAAATGACTGGGTTGTGGGGAATACTGTTTGCAAACAGCTGCCTGACATGACCAGAGAGAAAGTGACACAGACAAACAAGACAGCTACAGAACACCCTGAAATTTGCCTGTGTGACAGCTTTCTCTATTAATAAAATATTACAGTGTGTAAACAGTGTTAGTCTGTAGGAGTGCTGCACCCACCAAATTAAAAAAAAAAGACCTCTATGATAGCAGTCTTCATTTACATGACTTTATGTTAACGCATGAAGACATCAGGCAGCATTACATTAGCCTTCTAACTTCTCAAAAAGCACGATCTGTATTATCGGCTAATTTTATGGATACATACTGAAATATTTCCCACATGATGTGGGTAATGAAAAGGAACAATGGTTCCTTGAGGAGCCATGTGGTACAAATTTACAGAGAAAACTTGTTTCACTGTTTAGTTACCACTTTGTTGGTCTCTCTCCAAGCACACCTTGGGGTGTGAAGAAGGACAATACAGCCCTTTCACAGCTCTGACCCAACCATCACACCTATCCAGGATGGGGACAAAAGCAATTGTTCGTAATAAAAGCAGAGAGAGACAGAGATGAACTGAAGATGAAACAATAGACACAGATGGCCAAAAATATGGCACAGTTTAAGTTACAGGAAAGTTGGTGGATTGTAAAAAATTGTGGGAAATTAAGCGTTTCTGATATTTTCATTTAGATTGGACTGTTTGTGTTTGTATTCAGTGGTCCAGTGGTAGCTGTAAGAAATATCTATTTAGTCTCCCACACCAATTTCTTCATATTCCCTTTCAAACAGCCCCTTTGTGTCAGTGTTTCGTCCAGGCACAGTGAAACAGTGAGCTGCATTGACGAGATGCAGACAGATTATCTTGTTTGAATGGCTTTTCCAGAGCAGCAGAAAGGCCAGCACAACAATAGGTAACTTGTTGTAGGCACAACAAATCTAATATTCATTTAACATAGCCTTGTTGTAGGCTACCCGTGGGGGCTGCTCATGCTGGTACAGTAACTGTTTGTATTTGCATAATACACTTCACCTCAGCAGGGCTACTAATTGGGCTGGTTGGAGGGAGCCAAAAGCCCCTGATGAAAGAAAGCAGCAGGCACAATTATCACAGGAGACAACAATGAAGGGATTGAAATAATTTCTATTGTGGCTGCATGGGACTGTCTTTCCCTCTCTGACAGTTTAACTTTTCCAAATAAAAAATAACATGCAGTGCTCAGTGGAAGCAAGGTGGTGTAGTGGTTAGCGCTGTTGCCTCACAGCAAGAAGGTCTTGGGTTCAAATCCACCATCTGGCTGTAGCCTTCCTGTGTGGAGGTTGTGGATTCTTCCCTTAGTCCAAAGGCATGCATTGGGCTTGGTTAATGGGTGATTCTAAATTGGCCATAGGTGTGAATGTAAGCATGAACAGTTTTCTGTCTGGGGTCTACCCCATCTTTTGCTCTATGACAGCTGCAATAGGCTTCAGCTCCCCTGCAATCCTGAATTGGATAAGGAGAAGAAAATTGATGGATGGAGGTAAGACTCAGCTACATTTAAAGGTTATAAAGTAATCTCAATAAATCCTAAATCTTTGCTCATATGTGATCTAATCTTAATAAATATATACAGTATACTGGAACACGGCAATAAATATATGCAGTTGGCTTTCATGTCCTAACTTTGCAAGCACTTTTGGGTTTGTTAATAAGCAGTATGTGACTATGTGACATGCAAGTTTGGGTGAGTTTTGCATTGTGAGTATGTCCTTTACATATCTAACAAGGTAAAAACAAAAAGATTCTCCTTTACTCTTACGTTCATTTTCAGTGATTTCAGCTATATTTGATGCAACTAACATTGGCACAGAGGTTTTGGTTTTCCCCTGCTTAGCCACGGTGGTCATTAATCATAGATCATGGTGTATCAGAACCTGACACGACTTTTCATAGTCTCACAATTTGTGGTGAAGTGCAGCTTAAAGGAATTGCGTGACTGAGGTTGGCAGTGGTACTAGAGCTCGAGTCTGCAGACCAGATTTGGACTTGTTTTATTACCTTCCTCAGTAGTTCATCTGTTAGATCATAATCATTCACACACACACCAATAAATATTTTGGAAGTTATTCACACATATTTTTATATCTTAGTAAAAGCTGTACCAAAACCATGTACAACACCCGAAAACTGGAAGGTTTAAAAGATTAAAAGAATAATTTTTTTTCTGATTTGAATCAGTGAAGAAGCCATTTTATTCCCATGGCCATATATTAGCGCTACTCTAGAGAGATTACGTATTTTGGATTGTCACCTCACAGAAAGAAGGCTCAGGGCTGTTTTCATTTTCCCCACACTGACCACACTGACATGCTTTTTGGGTTAATTACAGAATCTAAACTGTTTCTCTTTTATACCTATGATGGGCTCACAACTTATCCAGGGTGTACCCACCCCAGCCCCCTAAAGCAGATTATTTTCTAGTGTGGAAGAGGTCACGTTGTCTGTATATGTAATTGGGTATTTGCAATACCCGTGACTGGTATGTTTTCATCTTATGAGTCTGTGACAAAATGTGGTTCTTGGGGCACAGACTACCATGGAAACTAGCACAAAGGCAGTTTTGAGTAATTTAGGCAAACTTTAGCAAATGGTCCCAACCCTAAAAGATGCTGTCATGGGGCATTACAGGTATGTAGTTGACAATGAAATGATAAATATTCTGCACTTATATATTGCTATCTAACCTTAGATAAGTTGTTCAAAGCTGGAGTCAGAGCTACCATGCTAGATCCTGGCCTGCCCTCAGGAGGCCCTTTGGGTTTGGTGTCTTGCCCAAGGAAACTTCGACACACCAACACCATGTTTACTGATCTCCAGTATCTGAGACTTTGTTGATGTTGTGGCTGGTGTGATTCCAAGATGGACTCTAGTTTTGAATCTGGCAAGGTTAACTTCAATTAAAAAAGCAAATATACTGAAATTAAACTTATTGGTTTTGTCCATAACAGAATATTGTCATTTAACTTCATGTAATAACACAGGATCTTGCAGGACAAACTGGTTAAAAATTAGAGTACAAATGGTCCCAACAAACAGGAAGGAGCAACACAGACTAAGGAGACTAAAGTTCAGTAACAGGAAAATTATGTGTTTAAGGTGCTTGTAAAACTGATTGTTTACAGTCAATCAGATATTCAATCAGTTTCTCAAGCAACAGAAAGAAACTGCATGTCTTCCATAGGAAACAGGTGCTGAGTCAGTGAGGAGAGGAATTTCAGAAGAATGGGGAGGGAAAGGTAGCGTGTCAGTGGGTGCATGAGTGAGAGAGCGAGAATGAGAGGTGTGTGGTAAGTGTGTGTAAAAGAGAGTGTGAGTAAGCCTTGGAGCTGAGGAAAGAACAAGGGGAGGAGACTCTCTGGGGATTGCGTGCGGACATCAAATGTTTACCTGTAACAAAGAGAAAGGGGAAGGTGTAGAAGGCAAAAAAGGAGAGGAAAAAAAGGCCGTGGTTTACAGGGGTGGGCGGGGACCCAAAGCCTAAAACATGAGCTTCGCACGCAACTTAACAATACTACCTTTATGAAGACTGTATTTCATTAGTCAGTGAGCACACACACACACACACACACACACACACACACACACACACACACACACGCATATTCACATAAGATAGCGATGGTGTTATACATGCCCACAAGCACACACAGACACAAGTGAAGGAATTTAACAGGAATAGATAAGTGATGGCAAGTGCACTTACACTGCAGCTCTCCATGTCACACAATGTAAAAGGTTAAGGAAGATCAAAGGCACTTAGAACTTTTTAAGGCAAACACATTTTTACACCAAATTGGACCAAATAACTGATGCCATCTGTGGAACAGCTGGAGTTTCTGTTTGGCAGAGGGGTTACTTGTGACTGTCCAAGCTCAACCCAGAATCAAAACTTCGGAAAGCAGATGTTTAGCATTCCCACACATTCCAGACCCTCCCCATAGTTACCCTGTTCATTTTTCCTTATAATTGCCCAACAAATCACGACAAAATGAGAGACAGCTTTTGTTGCTGAAACCACAGAGAGCGTCAGTAATTTACCAACAGGCGACCTCTCTTTTACTTTCTCTGTGGGTCTCTCTCAATCTCCAGTCTACAGTATCTACATGGCTCTCAATCTCAAAATTGCCTTATATGCACTGAGAATAAAAAAGACTGGAAAAACGTAGGCTGGTGTAGAACTGATAATAGATTACTATCAGCAGTCACGTCATGGATTTATATTGTGTGCTCTCTATTATAGACCCTTAAAGTAACACCTATGAATAATCTCTCACTGAGGGTGTATAAATTTTATAAAGCTGCAGGGTAATATTCACACTTATTAAAACAAGTTTTTTTTTTCAATTTTTTGCATTTGCAGATAGCGTGTTGTAAATTTGCCGTCATAATATCATGCTTACAAAATATCCTCAAGACCATTATACCTTTTACCAAAGACAACATTTCTACTTTTTCACATCTCTTTGAATGAAAGAAAAATCAGTCAGTCACTGCTCTGATTGGCAACTTGCGTGTAAAAGGCAGAGTTATTGGGATTTAGCTCAGGGCGCCTGCGGTCAGCACAATATGTGTACTATAAATAATTTGACTGTGTATCTTGTGTGATTGTGTGAGCAGGGAGGTAGAGACGGGCAAGCGAGTTACACACACACTGGGATCAGGGCTTCCTCTCCTGCGAGTATCAGCAGTCAGAGCGCAAGGTACAATAGAGAGCATTGTTCAGGTGGCAGGCCCCTGCTTGCCGACTCCCCCTCCATACCTGAGCACAGAGACAGGTGTATTTCTCCTAGTCACGCATAGCCCTGCCACACTCCCAGCTGCCTACACACTGCTTGACACCAAAATCCACCCCCCCATCAACCACACACACACACACACATTTAGAAAAGCATCCACATAAAAAAGAAAAAGTTTGCATATGCTTACTCTCCATCTACAGATACAAACTTTTTTCCTCACAGTATTTACCTTATTTGAACCATTTTAGCCTTACCTTCACCTCTTCCTTTTTAAAATTTTAAATTTAATATGGGCTCTTTGCAAAGTCACCAAGACAGAACTTGTGCCTCTTGAAATGCATGGACAAAGTTTGCATGTGTAGGTATGCAGCTGCACGCTCACTGATGCATGCTTACTGTGTTCATAATTGGAGCATTAGATTTTTATTTTTATAGGCTGTTTGCTCTTTGACATAGAAACCCAATAAACCAAGACACCTGCAATGGTCAAACTATGGTACAGCTCCAGAAAGGGTGTGTTTCTCTGAATAAATTCCCCCTGTGCCCAGTGTAAGAGTGAATGAGTCATATAGGCTACATTTCAGTGACACTGTGTGCCTAGCCCAGGCCAAAAGTTCATTTAATTTCTCCTTAAGTGAAAAAACTTGATTTGGTAAACATTAGAACTCCAGTTACAGTTTGACATCTTAATGCAGGATGAGATGAGAAAGGCCTTAGTGAGCTAATTTACCACAATCTTTACGGTTTGCACCAATCGAATGAGAGGTTTGAGGGGGATTGTGCCATTGATTACATGGTTTTCTTTGAAACCCTCTCTCTTCCATAGATCTGACTCCCTAAGGTGCTGGAAGGAATCCAGCTCTATCAGTCTCTTAGCACAAGAGGATTAGCTCTTTATCCTGGGTGATTCTATAGAAAAGAGGTAGAAGCCACATTTTGTCTTATTATGTAAAACTGGCGCAAGCCTTTTTTTTTCACAAGTTTCACATGAGAAATTTTCACCCACATCACTGTGAAACCTTGTCTTGACCCCTGTTTTGCTACACTTTGCCCATTCCCACAGCCATGCCAAAAAAACAGACGAAAATCTGCATGTTGGCTGTACGTGAAATTACATGAGCTGCCAACATGGAATCTAACCTCATGTTTCCTGGCTGATATTTACTCAATTAATTCCCAGGTGGATGCAGAAGTAATAACACTCAGGAGAAGTGGGAAAGTGAGAAATTAAGGAAGGGAAACCAAGGCAGGCTAGCAAGTTTGTGGTTGGGGCCATACCAAAGAAACAACATGCAGTTATTAGGAAATATGTGCCATTGTGTCAGGTACCCTGTTATTTTCGTAAGGTCATTAACAACCTTCCCCCTGCCCCTACCTGTGATGCAGCTCATATCATCCTATAAGAGCAGAGATATGGCCTGCAATAATGTCTGTCTTTCAGTCTCATAGGCTCTTCTCTATATCCTGTTGCTGAAGCTTGGGCACTCAGGGCCACATAAGGAAACATTTGTTCCCAGTCTGGTTGAATAGAGCCTTGTGTTGGAAGTAGTCAAAGAGATACAAGAGGATAGGACATCCAAACAGTCCAACACAAGGGCTCTGCTCTGAAGCCCCTCTCTGTCTGAGCTGGGCCAGTAATGAATGTGCTCTAGTCTTAATCACTCTCAGAGCACACACTGGAGATATGACTGACTCAATTGTCCTCTTCTCTAGGTTTTCTATGTTGAAAGGTCATGAGGGTCATCGCTTTCAGTAAATATTAGATTTGTTTCACCAACTCCAGGTGATGACTGCCTCACTTGGCTCCTTTGCCAGTAGATTTCCACATATCGTACATTTTACACTTGCATGACTGTCTGTGGGTGTACACTCAGTCATTCTCATAACCTGGGGATTCTTTAATGTGTTCCTCCTTTTCCTCCCATCTGTGTGAGCAGCATTCAGAATGGGTTTATGCTCTCTGGATATGATTATCCTTGTCACACCAATCTGGAAAACATTTGTGTGCACATTAGCACATACCTACAGACACATGCTGGCGTGAGTAGAGACATGGTGTAGGAGGATGCACACAAGTGAGCATAAACACATTTGCAAGAAATTGCACAAACACACTGGAAATCCTACCCGTGCATGCTTTAAGGGGATACACTGAGAACGAATGCATTTTCATTTGATTTGATACTGTTATTCAGCTTAACATGAAAGCTGGCACACTGTGTTTACATTCATTACATTGTTTTGGATAAGGGATAAACACCTCTTAATTACCCCTGTGAGATAACTGCCTCAACTAATACTTTAATTCAGTCTTGATTAATGATTAATGAGCTAAGAAAAAACTTGTGGAAGAAGCAAGGTAAACACAGTGAACCAGATAAAAAAGTGCAATCCTCCTTTTCTTTCTTTCTTTCTTTCTTTTTTTCTTAAGGAAAGAAAAAAACCCTTCACACAGCAGCGGTGGCTTAGGAATGTAAGACAGGAATGCTGTTGAGTTACTATAAAGGGGGTTTGATCACTGAAAACAATGTCTTTGTGTTTTCGTCCACAGCGCTAGTCACGCAATGCTGTGTGCGCAAACCTCCACCAACTTTTCAACCCCTGCACACAAGAAAGCCATCAAGTACCTGCAATTGACAGAATCGCGTGCAATTCAGGTACTCCTGGACTGTACTGGATCGCAGCCAAAAGTATAAAGTAAAAAGTGGAATGGAGCATTGCCAGCTGCTGTGTAAGTAGGTGCAATGTATGAGGAAGAAAAACATAATAAAGCTTCATATACATTCTATGTGAATATACTTTTTAAAAATTTATTTATGATTTTTTTTTGGTTTTTGTTTTGCTTAATAAGGACTACTTGCTTAGGTCAGAGTTTACCAACTTACTTACATATCCCAGCTTTGTTGTCACTTATCTTCTTTCTACTGTGGTTTTAAATACAATCACAAATACTTCATCAGGATACTTTTTAAATATGATTTCAAAAATGTAAGTAAAAAAAAAGTCTAATGCACAACAAAATCAGTAATGACAGCAAATATTCATACAAGCTTTAACTCTGGTCTACACGGAGTGAGAAGAAATGTTCGATTTCATTTAGCTTCAGCATATTGTAAGTGGACTATGTTCTGATTTTAATCTGTGCTCCATTCCTGGAAATCCAGGCCTTGTTTTGAAGTTTGAGAGCGCGATCCCAGAAATACAAGCAAGCCTGGAGGTGGTTAGGACATGAAAGTGAGGTAAGAAAGACAAGAGATTCATTCATGGGAAGGTGATTCAAGGCACCGACATCTCTGTATCTCTGTACAGCGACAGATGATCATTATTACTCACACACACTGCTCACACGCAACCTGGAATGAAACTGACAGGTGATGAACAGTTGCTACAAAGATTGTAACAGCTGATATCCATGACAGCTTTACTGATATTTAGATAATAATAATAATAATATAAACTCAGATTATTTATAATGCCTGTAACACTTTTTAAAAGTTATTTCACCTGTACTTTACTGCCATTATATTAAGGGTAGCCTGTGGTATCATTTTATTATGTTTTTTGTTTTTTGAAAGAGTTTTTAAGGTTGCTGCTGTTTTCCTATTCCCAGAAATTTAACAGCATCAACAGTTAACTCCACTTACCGTCATGCCTTGCGTAACTACGTTTGCTGAAAGCAGCATGTGCTGAGCTGCTCCGCTCAAACTATGGCTCAGTGAAGCTGCGGCTCTTCACGAGAGTGTGTCGTAACAGCAGAGACTCTGGCTGTAGCTGCAGCAGAGACCATCATTGCGCTGGACCATAAGGAGGAATCAGCATCTTCGGAAATATTCAGTCTGATTGCTTTTCTCGATTTGCCTAGGCGTAAATCTTTTAATGCTGGGGTTCTTTGAACGCATTAAACAGGATTAATTGCGGCACTGACAAACGTGGAGAAGTTGTTATTTTTGCTTAAACCTGATCACGATGACAGCAGCTGATGGATTCAAAACTCCAGCTATGGATCTTTTCGTGTGCTATAAGGAAATACTGACTTCTGTCTGGGATGAGTTTCTACTTCTGCCACAGATCCAGCTGCTGGACAAGTCTCTTGGGATACTTGGGATACACGCGTGGTCAAGTGCCGACATTTTCATAGATGGTTAATGTTATATGCTGCCACGCTTTAGAAAGTAAAATCTATTTTTGGTGGATTTTGGCACAGTTGAAGGATACCTTGGAATATATTTTGGAAGCTGTTCTCAGCAGATGTCCTGTGATTTGGATAATGTCAATACGCATCTCCCGATTCCGTAGGTATGTAGACATCAATTTCAAAACTTTTGTGGCAGTAAAATAATAGAAGTAATTTCTGACAGAAATTCATATGGTGATTTTTTTTTTCTTTTATTCTTTTTTGAGACGTCAAAACGCAACGCTCGTTCGAAATGAATGCGTCCCTCAGTGTCGTTATCTTCTCAACACACCCACTTGGCCTATTTCTTCTCTACCAAATTGTAATTTATAGTCAAATTCTTCTTGCATGGGATTCCTTGAGAACATACTTCACAAGGTGTGTTTCTACTCAGTATCAGTGGTGAGTTGTATATTTGACATGGACAGTCTTGCCAAACTCCCAGCGTACTCCTCATTAAGTTCACCTGTTCAGTGGGTGAGAACTCTAACTTCGTTATTTTCTAACATCAATTCAAATGCATGCGTTAATCTTGAAGAAGGGGAAAAATGGCTCAGTTTAATATTTCACATGCATGGATTGAGCACTGCCATTGGCTATGCACCTGCACTGCCAGGTGTCCACAGCCCAGAGAGCAATGACCTCTTAGAAGTTGTTAAAGACCAGGTGCAGCTAAAATAAATCCATAGTGTGGATACAGTGTTCATAAAAAGGAGCATGCCCTCCCACCTCTCATACAGTAACTCCATTCAAGATGAGAGTAAAGTGGTTTGAGCACTATAACTTTGACCTCAGAGTTTTCGGTCCTGTGAAACACCTGCCATTCCTGGTGGCTTCTTCTGTCAGACCAATGTTTACAGAATATGCCAAATCTGAGCTGTGTCATATACTCAGAAGGAACTGAATTATGTTGTAGATGCTTGATTTGAGTTGAACCTACAGGTGCATGTGATCGCCCAACTGGTAAAACTTATTGTCAGAATCGTTTGAGATAACCTGCTTTGCAAGTTGGCATGTCCATCTTTTACAAGCATGGTGTGACTTAACGGCATTGCATTCATAATGTGTGTTGGTGTGTGTGTGTGTGTGTGCGTGTGTGTTCCTACAACTTCATTTGCTGAAGCTTCCACCTTTTTAGATCACCTTCACCTGTCTTCATCTTTGAGCCCCCAGTCCTCTCAATCCCATGCACTTCTGTAGCAATGAAGAATTTCTTCTGTTGTTGTGGGAGGGCACAGAGCCCCACTATATGTCCGTATACAGCTTAGAGCACAGGCTAAGCACCCCCCTCTCCAATTCAGCAACCCCCCCACACCACCTCTATTAAAAATCTTCTCCAAACAAGACCCCCTTTCTCCACTGAAGAGCGACCCTCTGTCTAATGCCAAGTGACTCTCATGGCCAGCATTGACGGTGGGACACTTGCTTCACAAAAGGAGCTGAAGTGTCAAATAAACTCGGTCAGAGCCCCCGACACACAAGAATTCCTTTATCTGGCACCCTGGGAGGCAGACAAAGACAGACTTTGTGTCAGTGAGCAGGCCTTGACTAAACACTGGGGCTTTTTTTTCTTACTCCTCTTCTCACAACTTCTGCCTCTTCTTCCTCCTCCTCCTTTTGTCATTTAAACAGCAAAGCGGGAGCATATCTGACCCCAGTTGCCCAGCATCTGTCCTGCGCACGGCCAACATCAACCTTTTGCTGTGTAAGCCCATTAAAAAATACACATGCTTCCATGGAAGCCCACGAGCCATCTGATAGACATCAAAGCAGCCATAACATTTCAGTATGTGTACTTTTTTTCTGATTCTTTTGTTTATGTCTGATTCATAGCTAAAAATAGCAGGAATTTGCTTTCTGCCAGTTTACTACTAGCTGCGCTGTCATATGATATGTTTGTGGTGAACCACAGCAGAGAACCATATACACACACCAGGGTAAGACTTAACAACCCTGTATTTACTCCACTCCACATTTCAGGAGAACTTTGTCATCACTGGCAATTCTTTTAAGAGTTTCAGCTTCAAGTTGATTTGTGTTGTCAAGAATATAATTAGCTAATCTTGTAGATTCTATTTTGTAATTTCTCCACAAGGTGCAGGTGATGTTTATTAGATGATTAACACCAGTTTACACTGCCTTAAGACAAATGTCACCTAAGCAAATCAGGCAGCGTGTACAAACAGTTCAGATTAATCACACACTTTTTCTACACTGTGGTCTGAAGTAGATTATATAGCTCTATTGTCTGGTCCTTAAATGAAAACTAGTGATGGAAAAGGACCTCATGTAGCATTAAGATGGCACTGCAGCTGAGACAGTTTAGTGATCCAGAGTTGGAGCTGTGACAGCCATGTGCATCAGACCCCTAGTCTGATGCACATGGCTGTCGCATGCTAATACAGGCCTGCACAGATAGCAAGGTCTCGAGCACAGTGTGGTTGAGTTAAAGGGATAGAGTTCCTGTAGTCGAGCTTGTTAATGGTGTGTTTATGAGCTTAAGCTGAGTGGTAATTTATCATGTCTAAACTCAAGGCCTACCTTGGGTCCCTGGCCCCAATTGAGCTCAGAGGGTGACAACACCGACTGAGCAGATTGACCTTCTGGTGAACTATGACTCAATGCCATGACCGCTTTTGAGCACTGAAGAGGAATGGAAGGCAATAAGAACACTTATTATGCATTAATTACACGAATAGTCACATGTGCCCTAAGGATTATCTCATCCTGTCCTGAGGTTCAAAGTTTAAGTCGCAGGAAAACATCCTTACATCATTAGTGTCAGATAACGATTTAATGAGCTCCATGAGAAATACCAGGCTGTAAGAAAAAAAAAAAAAAAAGCTCTTATGTATCTTTTCATATAGAGCACCATTTACACTCAGTTTGTCTTTGTGTGTGTGTGTGTGTGTGTGTGTGTGTGTGTGTTTAGAATGTGTCTGTTAGTGTGTCTGAACAGGAGAACTGTCATTTATTAGTAGTGCTGGAACAATGGGGAGCTTGTCTCCGGGGTGG
>VUQS01031597.1:0-39120 GCA_015108495.1 Heterochromis multidens | reverse complement strand
GGCCAAATCTGCTTCGATTTGACTGTGGCGGAGCCGTCGGCGGCACCACCAGTAGCACCAGCACCAGCATTGGTCGGTCGGCGGATGGAGATACGTTGTGAAGGCGGAGGGATGATGATGATGATGATGATGATGATATAGCAGGTTGCTGCAGGGTCGTGCCGCATTGCCTGGCCGCCGCGAGCGACGCCGGGGAGACGGTGATGCTGTCGTCGTCATTGTGCCACAGAAAGAGAGAGGAAGAGAGGAGAAGCTCTGACATGGAGGGAAGCGGCTGTCTATCGACTCCGAGCTCAGGCCGCCTGGATCAGCAGGTTGGATGTACCGCCTGAAGGCTGGAGGACCTGATTTATGATATACATGGTGGAAAATTATGATAAAGTTGAATTCTTTGTGGTGGGATAGAAATGTTTCTGTGCGCAAAAGTGAATGGCCCATATGTTGATAATGCATCACAGGAGCATCATAGCAGCTGCGTGTGTGCCAGTTCAGGGTGGATTACGTCTACAGAGCAGCAGGCCTCCATCTGAAGTCAGCTACTGATCAGGAAAGCGTGAAGAAAACAGTTCAGTATACTTTCTTACCCTGTTGCTGCTGGGGGGATAACCATTTATTCTGGTGTTTCATTGGAAGCTGGTGTGGTGTGATCCCCCGTGGAGGGACAGCTGTTGCAAAAGATGACTCACTTACAGGCTGGTTTGTCTCCAGAGACCCTGGAGAAGGCCAAGGTAGAACTGAAAGAAAACCCTGAGACTTTACACCAGGACATCCAGGAGGTCCGGGACATGATCATCACCAGACCGGACATCGGGTTCCTCAGGACAGATGACGCGTTTATCCTCAGATTCCTCCGAGCGAGGAAATTCAACCACTTCGAGGCGTTCAGACTGCTGGCACAGTATTTTGAGTACAGACAGCAAAACCTGGACATGTTCAAAAACTTGAAAGCCACTGACCCGGGCATTAAGCAGGCCCTGAAGGATGGTTTCCCTGGCGTGCTCTCCAATCTGGACAGATATGGCAGGAAAATACTGGTCCTGTTCGCTGCCAACTGGGACCAGAGCAGGTAATAAATAGGTATTGGTCATAATAATAAGAAACAGGGCTTATGGAGAATAGAGATCAGTGTTTTAGTATTTATAAAGTGGAGACTGGTTTATGGAACTGTCTATTCAGCACCACACAGCCATTGTTTATCAGGAAACTACTAGAACTCTCAGTGCACCAACTCACTAATCTTTATGGGCATATTTAAATAAAAGTAGGAAGTCCAAAATGATAAAAAATATACATGCCCAAAGGTATGTGGACACCTGAACATATCACCCATACACTAATTGTGTATTTGTGTAATTGCTGAGCTCATCCCCTGGCAAGGATTTGATTCCTTTAAGATGGGGGGACATTAGTGATGTGGGCCACTGATGTTGGACTAATTGGCTCACAGTCAGCATTCCAGTTCATCCCAAAGGTGCTGTCTGGGCTGTGTCTGGCTTTCTTTAAATGGGGGCTGAGAGGCAGCCTATCCCAAATCACAAAGCACAGCCTCAGACCAGAAAAGTGTGGGCAGGTGGGCAGGTGTACAGTACAGTACAGTGTAATTATTTACAACTGAACTTCCTGCATTCAGTATTTTATCTCAGTAATACTAAACACATGCTGTCAAATATTCTCAAGTCTGATTGTACAGGTTTTAGTCTTTTTACCCAAGCTCTATCCCTTAGTCAGGTGGTCCACACCTTTGTTCCAGACTTAATTATCCCCACAGCTATTATAAAGCACAAATATTCATGGTGCACAGAGGCTGAATTCTACTAAATTAGCAACTGTATGTCTCTCTCAGGATGAAGTGTTTTCACTGTGATTTTAATTTTGGTGATCAAAACTTTATTTTGTAGATACAGCACTGGCAAAATGTTGTATTAGCTGCAGTTTACCAATACTTGGTTTATGGCCAAATATCTGCCTTATTTCAGGCCGAAAACTTAAGTTACACTTGTGTTTTTACACTTGTGTCTGTAGCTTTTATTCTCTTTTTAAATGTCTCTGATTGAAATAAGATTTCCACAAGCCTTTTGTGTTTATAATAAATAACAAAGTTAGCATACTAATATGTTACAATTAAATAGTGACTATATTCAACATGGTCCATCACTGGGCTGTTTGTATGACTGTAAAGTAGACATTTCCCATCCAGCAAAAAGCAGTTTAAAAGACATTGAAGACAACTTTGGTAGATGTCTGAAGAATGCTAAAATTTGTTTTTAAAGGCATTTCCTCAGGTTCTTGAAACGTCTACAATAACATGTCCCTTTACATCTGAATTTCTTTAAAAATGGACATCTTTCTCAATACCTCTGCAAACTCCTCAGCAGATTTGAACCCTACTATAAGGTGTCAGTGCTGTTCCACCAGTCTAGTAATCAAATGTGGTATTATAAAAAAACATGTTTGCATATTTAAAAAAAAAAAAAGACTAGGTGTAATTTATATGTTTATAAAACCATAATTATTTTACCAAATTTAACCCAATTTTGGCTTTAATCCATGTGAACCATTTAGATCTATAATCAACAGAAAATTGATTATAGATAGTTGAAATCAGGTTGATTTCAGTTTGTTGTAATAGCCCAAAAAGAGAATTTTTTCACCTTTCACTTTACAAACAAGTTTAGACAGCTTTTTAATGGCTGGTTGACCAAATTACATCCAGAAAACAACACCCACGTCTTGTGTTTCGGGGGCTTGTCTTGTTATCTTGTGATTCTTGGAATGAAGTGTTGGTTTCTTGCACGTGTTTGTCACATCCTGCATTCATGCTATGTCTTCATGTGTCCTATAATGTAAATCATCTCAAGACCCCTCAGGGCCTACACTGTGGTTTATTTAAGGGGAAAATCTTTGTAATTACAACTATCAGATAATAACAGGTTTAATGGTTCGGCTTTAGATAAAGTGGAGTCAGAGTACTTATTCAATAACATAGGGGAAGTTTACCCATTTACCCATTACTCCATGTTTATATCTTTACAATTTTACTCAATAAAATTACAGAGTTATTGATGTAAGATTAAGCGCTGAAATGACATTTCCTCAACAGTATTTTAGGGATGCATCTGCAGATGACCTTCCTGTTTTTTTAATGAGAGATTTCATTATTTTCTGCCAATATTCATTTACATAGCCTAGTGCTTTCCTGTCTCATGTATAACAGCACAGACTGAGCAGAGACTGGGCCAAGGTTAGAAACTTGACTCATATTAAAGCTGTAAGTTGCAGAGTTTGTTTGGCTTTAATATAGGATCGGGCTTATTTGTTGTTTGGATAACCAGAGCCTATAGAGACGTCCACCATCTGCCCCATATGTCTGATTATATAACAAATGAATTGCTGTGTATCTAATTAAAAAAACTGAAATAACAATAACCTTATCTATCGCTAGATCTATCTAACTTTGTCATGACTTTGATCATGTAAACTACACTTGGTATGATAAAATCTGTATGTTATAGGGATCAGTGTGGTGTCAAGTACAAACAGTTTGCAAGTTTTAATTGCATTCATGAGATCATATGAAATAAGTGATTGATCTCTCCTCTCTGAACATGAACAGTGAAATCTGTCTGGGTATGTCATGTTATGCTTTTGTTTCTGCCCAGTACATTTTAGAAATACTCAAAAGTTATGCTGGATATTTTGGATATATTTGTAGTAGACATAACTTGTGCTTGCAATTATGCAGAAGAAGGTCTATTTGGCTGCCAGATAAGCTAATTAAAAAATACATTATCTGTAGATGAAGGCAATAGGTTTCTTGATAAAGAAGCAGGGAAAGATGAAGAGGGAGATAAGATAATGAAGGGCAACAGCAAATAGGAAAAAAACACGAGTGTTAAAAAGGTGAGTGAAGCATCTGAGGCATCAGCTGGATGAAAACCCACAGGGATGGACTAAAGTAGCACCAGGGACCACACGGTCACCAATGATAGCAATTAAAGTGTGCCAAAAAACACCCAGCAGATGCATTTTAGCTTTTTCACAACCATTTTGTGGCACAAAGGAACTAAAGTAATTCATTCAAGACCAAATTAAACTGAGTGAGGGTTATCAATAAATTTTACCAACAAAGTTGCGTCAGGCTGACTAAGAGATACTGTCCACAGCTCTTTCATGAGATTTATGATATGAGGGCGGCTCAGGACCCTTGTCTGGGGCTGCTGCTAATGATTTCTTTTAACTAATTGATCTTCAGGTAGCCTTTTTTGTAGTCAATGAAATGCCAAAGGCCTTGTCGTGGTTTCTCATAAGACAGTTTGATGTCCTCAAAAAGCCTGACCTTTCTAATTAGAGGTCAAACCAAAGATTTTCACTTTATAATCATATGCTGCAGCACATTCTCTCTTTTGAGAAAGTGTAGCTGGATAATGTTTGACATTTTCAGCTGAAACGTGACTGAAACAAACACCTTTTCAAATGTCCTTTGTCAGCCAGTCATACCTTCAAATATTTGTTTTTTCATTACTGCTCATCACTGTCCTATCTATTCTGCTATTTTGTTAAAGTGCAACATTTTTTTTTGACTTCATATTCATTTTAGTGTGCTGGCAATTAAAAGTTACCTTACATTTTTCTCAGATACACGTTTGTGGACATACTGAGGGCAATCCTGCTGTCGTTGGAATCTATGATAGAAGATCCTGAGCTGCAGGTCAACGGCTTCATCCTCATCATTGACTGGAGTAACTTCACCTTCAAGCAGGCATCCAAACTGACCCCCAGCATGCTGCGGCTGGCTATCGAGGGGCTACAGGTAGGGAGTCACAGTCAGAAAGCTTTGCTGATCTTGGCAGTGATGGGTTATAGTTTGGCTCTGACTCTGAAGCTGCAGTTTGCATCCCAAAGCATCAAAATAACATCAAATAAACATCAAATAATACTAAACCTTAGCAAACATTGTTTTAGTCATCAAGGTATGAGGGCTTATTACATGGTACTACTGCCATGTAGACTGATTAACACATGTTTCACACTATGTAGTCATACCCAATACTCACTAAAATGTTAAATCAAGCAAATTATTCTTATTCAGTAAAAATATTTTACACTAGAGCTAAAACTTACTAACTTACATGTCGATTAATGTAGTAAATGAAAATCTCAAGCAGAAATATAAAGCATTTACTGGCTATTTTTAATAAAATATTCTTTTATTTTAAATAACTTCTGACATTTTATATAATTTTCATTTATTTTACATTTGCAATGGTTACAGATTTGTCAATTACTTTGATTTTTTTCAGTGTAACAAAATAATTGTTTGTTGTAGCCCAATGTTAGCCCATTTTCTAAGCTTCTAAAATTGCAGTCTTGTCCCTCACCAACTTTATTTTCCCTGTCCTGTAAAATCTTAAGCTTTAACAAACCTCCAGCTCCCTTTCCATCATCCTCTCTGCAGTCAAAATGTTCCACTTAAGAACAAGTCAAGCACCACGTTAAAGCTGTGAGCTTCTTTAAAGCACATGAGGAAGGAAATAATGGCATTTCCATTTTGATTACACACTGCTGGGTGTTTCTTCTTCTTCTTTTTTTTTTCAAGCCTCGTTTGGCAGGTAGATGATGCAAAAAAAAAAACCGATTTTTACTGGTTGTCAGTTTGCTAATAAGAGGTGGTATTCCAGCTTTTATCGTGAAAACAGAGAAATGAAGTGAGATATGGTGGTGCTCACTGCATTTATATTAGTATATTTAGGATTTTTCATGGCATGAAAATACATTAGTCTTCTCAGCCATCACAGACACCTTTAACATTATTATTGAAATCAGTTACTGGAGAAAAGGCTCACAGGCAGTGCGTACAACTGTCCTCGTGTCACCAGCCAAACCCAAGAGGAAAGGTCTTGCTTATTGCTGTGTTTGGGTGAGAATTACTCATATTGTGGAGACATAAATCTGTTTACAGTCACATTAGGGGGAGTTGTCTTTCTTTATGGGGACAAAGAAGTCCCTATAATATACATCAAAGTTTTACGATAAGGTTAGGACAAAGGGTATGGTTAGTAAGTAAGAGTTATTGTCTGAATGAACTGAATGAAAGTCAATGTAATGTCCTCTGAAGTCTTGGAAACGTGTGTGTGTGTGTACGCGTGCGCGCAAGCATGGATAAGGGAGGTTGTTATTGCTTTCTCGACATCCCTGTGAATCATCTGCCAATTTGTGTTGAGCCCCATTAGTCAAAGTGAAATCTAAGGGGAAGTGTTTCTTGAAGGAAGTGTTGAGTAAGGCGCAGCGTGGTCTGAGAAATTACCTGATATGTCTGTGATGGATACCAAAGTGCCACAGCTGCATCCTTTGAATTTTACACTTAATTTGTATCCTGTATTTTTTTCTTGCAAATTTAATCCCTGAGGGTAAAACAAGTACGACAGAAGATTTCCGTGTACCTCTACGACAGAGTGTTTGCCTTCAAAAAGTCTAATGTTGCTGCTGATAAACAGGACCTGCATCAAACCTTCTTTTGAATATAAAGAAGGTTCAACAGTAATGACGGGTGTCAAACTTTACCTTACCTTTGTAGTTGGTACTGTGTAAAATGTTTCCATAGCAACAACTGTACCACTGAGTGTTTGGTCCATGGGAGACTTGTTGGTTATGTTATCTGTGACTTTAGAGCTTTGAGCATCATGATAATATGTGTAACTTTCACTTCAGGTAGTATTAAAATGTAGAAATCGTCCTGTAGAGTAATGATTATTGACTTCTCACAACTACATTTTAAGTGGTCGAACAGTGTTTCTGATATTGTGGCAATACAGAAGGAAACAGAGTATTTTCTTTCAAATACTGAAACACTGATTTAGTAACATGAAATTCTTACTGTATTATTTACACTCACTGGACACTTTGTTAAATTCACCTTCCCAGAACTGCCTTAATTTTTCATGGCATAGATTCAACAAAGTGCTGAGCCATACTAACACCGGGTGCACATCTATGATGCGACTCTCCCGTTCCACCACATCCCAAAGGTGCTTTACTGGACTGAGATCTGGTGACTGTCAAGCCCATTTGAGTACAGTCAGGCTCAAGAAACCAATATGAGGTGATCTGAGCTTTGTGACATGGTGTGTTAACCTGCTGGAAGCAGCCATCAGAAGATGGGTACACTGTGGTAGGCTGTGGCATTTAAACGATGTTCAGGTGGTACTAAGGAGCCCAAAATGTGCCAAGAAAATATCCCCCACACCATTACACCACCATCAACATCCTGAACTGGGCAGGATGGATCCAAGCTTTCATGTTGTTTACGCCAAATTCTGACCCCACCATCCAAATGTCACAGCAGAAATCGAGACTCATCAAACCAGGCAACGTTCTTCCAGTCTTCTGTTGTCCAGTGTTGGTGAGCCTGTGCAAATTGTAGCCTCAGTTTCCTTTTCTTAACTGACAGGTGTGGCACTCGGTATGGTCTTCTGCTGCTGTACCATATCTGCTTCAAGGTTTGATGTGTTGTGTGTTCAGAGATGCTCTTCTGCAGCAGTCTGACCATTTTCCTCTGATCTCTGGCATCAACAAGGCATTTTCTCCCAGAGAACTGCTGCTTCACTGGATATTTTTTGTGTGTGAAAATCCAAGCAAGTCACCTTTCTTCCCCATCCTGCAGTGGCCCTGAGAGGTCAAATGGACTGCAACTTAAGAAAACACCAACAAATAGAAAAATGCTCTAGAAGCACACAAAACACAACGGAAGTTGAATAAAGCACAACAGAAGTAGAAAGAAACAAAATCTCACAAAACACAACGGAAGTGTTTCTGGGGACACAATACCGTGACGGACCAGCTGCGAAAGTGTCAGAAACCAAAACATCCGAAGGATCGCACTGAGACATGCTTGTTTTTGTTTTGATTTTTTTTTTTTAGCTTTTGCAGCGTTTTTTCTATTTCTGTTTTTTTTTTTTTTTTTTTAACTTCCGTTGTGTTTTGTGTGCTTTTGCAGCGTTTTTCTTTTTGCTGGTGTTTTCTTAAGTTGCAGTGCATTTGACCTCTCAGGGCCACTGTACCATCCTGATGCTCGGTTTGAACTTCAGCAGGCCATCTTGACCCTGTCTACATGCGTAAAAGCATTGGGTTGATATTTGCTTTAACAACTAGTTGAACAGGACTACCTAACAAAGTGACCAGTGAGTGTACTTACCTGTGTTTTAAGGTGGTTAGGGTCGCAATGGTCTGCAATTTTCATAGCACAATAACAGTTTTAAAGATAATATCATGCCATTGTACCGAAGTATACAGTATTACACAATTATTATTAATTATAATGACCCTTGAAGTAATGAAAACACTTTTCTAAAGTAAGCTCCCCACAGTAACAGTTCTTCTAGGCCCCACAAAGATGTGAACAAAGTGCATTTCTTCTTCAGCAGGATACTTTGATGCCCCTTTCCACCTCCTCCACTTTCTGTAAACATTAGTTTTGTGCTGTCAGCACACAGTTGATGTGGTATGTTGGTGAGAGAAAAATCCTTCTCTCTTTTCAGACTGAGGAAATAACTATAGACTCAAGCCAGTGCATCACTGTGACGAGTCCATACATAACACATTTCTGACGGCTCTCCAGACACAGATTAGAGCCTGAATTATTGATGGGAGCTATTAGCTGAGCCCTGAGTCATTCCCAACTGTGCAACTGCTCACCCGAATGGATGCTCATCGTTTGGTGCAGAAAACAAAGAGAATAGGTACGATAAGGTGATTTAATTGGATTTACTTTGAGAAATAAAATGCAAAAAACCACGATACTGACATCAAAAGAACTTCAGTGTTATTTTTCTCAGGATGTAAAGATAAGAATACAATTTAAGATTGCCTATTACCTTTACTTACCAAAAATGCCAAAAAATACCAAATAAAATAAAAATACCAATATCCTACTAACAGATATTGTGTATGTGAGCATGTGTGTCCCATGCCTGTTATGCTTTCTTTATTTGTCCCATTGAGCTACATTAACGCCTAAACAATATTAAAAAATCCATCATTATGCCACCTTAATGAGTTCCTGTATAACACGAGTAAGCTTGTTGGTTTTGACTCACAAAGTCACATAAACAAACTCTGTCCTGTTGCCATGAATATTCATTAGAGCCCCAAATATGTATTCATTCACAGCTAAAAATACTGTAGGCCACTACAAATGCAGTTTTCTCTTGTTTTAGTAAATTTTGCTGAATAATTACAATGCCCAGCTGTTTAAGGAGAATATTCAGGCCTATTTAAAACCTAAATTATATAATATTCCTGTTTAAAGGTTTATGTATTCAGTGAAATCCAGTAGACTTAGGGTTGAAAGCCATTTATATGAATCTGAATTCAAAAGCTAATCAGAAATGGGGCTGCAAATTAGGTGCATATAAATTGCATTTCTGACATTGCTTTACTTCTCCCCAAATACTAATTTCTATCCAAATAAACACTTAGAAAATGCATTAAATATTGTATTTCAGCCTCTGTACAGTAGAATTACGCCTGAGTCATCCCCACACACTCAGAAGGAGATCTGAATACTGTTAAATAGCCAGTGAGTCACTTCAGTCTGAGCAGGTTTGGTTGTGAATCTTTAAACCATTAAGCGCATTGAAAGCAGCTGAGTCACACTAATGTACAGAGTTTTTTTGTGTATGAGGATTTGAAGTAGTTTGAGGCTGATTTACACCAAATGCTTCCCTGAGTTAACTTCTCTGTGTATCAGCAACTTTATATGCTGCTTCTGTCCAGCAGAATGTTCTGTCCTCTTTGTTTCTAAAGACTTTTCATCTCCTTTTGCAGGATTTTCTGATGTCATCATGAACTGACAACAGTCAAACAAATTAAAGCAGTTACAAGGATGCAGTATCTTTAGTTTTCTGAAGAAACTGTTATCAGTCTCAAAACCAAAAGGGATGAACGTTTGTTTATTTTTGGTTTTGGTTAATCTCTTATTTTTCTTGCATGGTTTTCAGTAGTGCTGTGACTACAATGCACTGCATGTCCCACACGTTCTTCTTATCAGTTGAAAAAGCAGCTGAATGTGTAACCACGACAGATCAATTCCTCTTACCTTGAAATTAATTCAAATTGTGCTTGACAGCTGAGCTTGCCTTTCGGTGGATAAGTTATCTTAACAATCCTAAAGTAAGATAATTTGACATTCTTGATTTGCTGCTCAAACTGCCTTGGTTGCGATTTAAAGTTTGTCATGGCAACCCTGATAGTGTTAGTTTTAAAGAAATACAAATAGCATGTAGGCCACATGCAGTGGGATCCAAATTTGTAGCTCAGTATTGTGAACAGATCACAGCAGAAGCAAGTCTGGATCCCTGCTGGGGCCCCTCAAGGGTTCTGTGTTCATTTTTATATCCTCAAATACACAAGTGATTGTGTTTTTCTGAGGATTATCTTTGGGACATTTTTGCCTTTAAGTGTAAATCCAAGACACAGACAGGAAATGTGGGGAGACAGAGATAGTGATGGGGTCATTTGTTCTGTCTTACTCCATGACCGATAACCATTGACTGTTAAAGAGAATAAACAACATATTTTCTGTTCTGTTATGATTGTCTGGAGGATCATGCTAGCCATTAAGGGTTTATCAGCACGACTGCATTAATATGATCAGCAAATCCATGGTTTCTGCCAGTGCATTACAAGACCCTTCTGCTGGGCTTAAGTTGACCCCCTGCTGGGCCTATGACTGGAGATTTATATTTTCTTAGACAGAAGCTGCAATCATTAAGTTAGCTAATGAATCCTGTTCCTTTTTTTTTTTACAAACAAAAACCTAAAGTGGATACTGTTTTACCCTTTTAATGAATATCTGTCCTCTTATGTCCAATGATTAAGGCAGGCTAAATCATTTGTTGATGAATGTAAACAATATTCTGAGCTTTTATGCTAGTATATGCAGTCCTGTGAGAAATTAAGTTCACCTGATGATTCATTAGCTTTCAGAACCACTTTTAGCAGCAATAACTTCTAAGTACTAATAACTAATAACTACTAAGTAATTGTTTTCTGTATCACTGTATCACATCGTTGAGGAGAAATTTTCATTAAGGTTTGCAGGCTTTTGTTTACACAGCTCACATCAGAGCATTTCAGTTGAACTGAGGTCTGGACTTTGACTGGACCATTGCAGCACCTTGATTCTTTTTCTTTTTCAGCCATTCTGTTGGAGATTTGTTGGTGTGCTTGGGATCATTGTCCTGTTGCATGACTCAATTTGGGCCAAGCTTTAGCTGTCTGACTGATGGGCTCATATTTAACTCTAGAAAACTTTGGTATACAGAGGAGTTCATGGTTGACTCAATGACTGCAAGGTGCCCAGGTCCTGTGGCTGCAAAACAAGCTGAAATAATCAGCCCTCCACCACTGTGCTGACAGTTGGTATGAGGTGTTTGTGCTGATGTGTTTTTTGCCAAATATGGTGCTGTGCTTTATGGTCAACCAACTTCACTTTGGTTTACAGGTTCACTATGTTGATATGAGGCAAGGGTCCTGCTGCAAGGAGTTTAAACACGAGAAACATCGGCTCATGTGGTACACTACTGCAACAGTCCAGTATAGCGCCTGTCTTTCCCTTTTAAAAAGACTTGATCAGCTGGCCTGTCAGAAATTAGGTGCTGGTTATGTAACTCTCTTACCTCTTTTCCACCTACACTTGTTTCTTACTTTTGGCTTTATTTTTATTTTATTTTTTTTGTGGTGCTGTGTTGGTACAAGCTTTTTGGCACCTTTGTTACTGGCAAAAATGTATGGAATTCATTCTAGATTGGGTATTGGTATCATGTTGAGTCAAGGACCAGCCCTTTAGGAGCCATCAGTTTGTAAACCTAACAAGATAAAAATATGAGCAAGGCAGCTTCTGACTTTTAGGCTCGCCAAACTAGCCACTAGGCAAGTATCATGCCAGAGTATTAAACATCAGTTCAGGTATGTAACAGAAGAAAAGCCTGGACCCCAAAACAGCATGTCTCAGTCAGTTCAGCAGCAGTGTTAGACAGTGATTATCGCCCTTTGTGTGAACTTTTCAAAATGTTTTATGTGCACAAAAAACTCGATAACAGAATAAAGGAAACAGAAAGAGCAGAAAAAACACAACATGGACACATTTAAAGAGACACTGGCTGTAAGTCTCTGAGACTTCTTGCCATTATGATTTGCAGCTTTTAAAGTCTAAACTTAAGGTTTCACTCATTGACTTATCAGTAGTGCGTCTGTGGCAAATTTGGGACAGCAGCAAAACATTATCAAATATCTTCTGGGAAACATGATTAAATTTTTTATTTCAGTAATTGTAGATCTTATGTTGGGCGTCTTCTAGCATCTTTTTCTTCCACCAATAGGAAGGAAAAAAGCTCCTTCTAATTTTTTTTTTTTTTTGCTCTGCTCACCGATTTACATCAGAAAAGAGTCAATGGGGCAAGAGTTATGAGTTAGTATCTGATTCAACAGGGTTTGTGTCCTTAAGCTGAACTTCTCTAGAGTCTTTGTTTTAATGTGCTGCTTCATTGTTTGTGCTGCAGACAGACAGTACTGTCTGGGATTTGTGTTCCTGTTCCTATAAGTACATACAGTACAGTTCATGATTGATTTTCTCGGCTCTGTGCAAAGCTACCTTCCACTTAAATTTCTTTATGCTTGCATAAATAAGATTACATTCAAGTGTCCTGAGAAACACAGGAGGTGAGACAGTGTGTGCAAGATGGGATTCGAACCCATCCTGTCATAATCCTCCAGGATTACAGTGTTACAGAGGGATTAGAGCTTCAATGTTCTTTTGGGTTGTTCTTCTCAAAACAAAATGTTTTTGTTTTGTTTTTTTAAATAGGATTCAAAGTAATATATGAAGTGAATATGTTTTAATGTTGAAACTTTTGCATGAAAAACAGTTCAAGAGTTCATAGCATGACTTTACAGATTATTAAAGCAGATTAAAAAAGCACAGAAATATTGAAACATCTTAAAATAAAACTAAACATATTTTGTATTTTAAGGAAAAAAATCTGTTGTTCATTCAATAAAACCAGTTTCATGTTTTTTAAACATAAAGTATTGTGCAGCAAGAAAAGTTTATTTGATTTTTACCAAATTTCATTCTCTTTATATGAACCATTAAATTACCAAAAACGATTACATTTCACATAATAACAGGAATAGAAAACCTTTCATTAGTCAAGAAATTATATTTTCTTAACTCTTCTATCTTTTTTGACATCTCTTTTTTACACTTATGCTTTAGGTATTTTTGTTTTGTGAGCGTAAATGAAGCTGTTTTATTGCACTGTGGACTGCAGCAGCCTCTCGTGCCGTCTTCCTGAGGTTTAGATTTGTGAATCACCTCGTTAAGGTGATCTGTCACAGTCTGACGCCATCTGACCTCAGATCAACTACCTGCCACTCACAGTAATGAATGAGCTGTCCTGAATCTGATGGTTAACTGACTGTGCAGTTGCTGACAGCCAGTGGACTCAATCTCGTAGCTTCATGTGTTTAACCTGCATTCAAGGATGCAGTATTTTACTTTAATATCCTAAAAATGATGTGAAAAAGAGTAAAAATCTATCTGTCTGCAGGATTTGGCTCAGATTTGTTGACAGATCAGCTCTAAGGACTGCATTGTTCAGATTTTGTCCATCACACAGTTTTTGTTGTGGCCAAACCTCAGAGTTGTATTCAGATGCTGGGCGTAAAATCCAAGAGTTGTATTCATTTTTGTGTTTCTAGCAGAAACGATAATGAGATTCCACGTCCATTAAATGATTAAAGCCAAATGAAGTAAAGGCTTTCGCTCCACTCAGAGAGTGCATCACTGCAGTGCAAAACAAAGCTGTACATTAACACCCTGTGGCTGTTAAATTTTCTGATTTTATTTAGTTTAACCAGGTTAGAAAGTGTCTTGTATTCTCATCAACCTTTTGTATGTGTGTCATCAATCCTATCTACTATCTACTATTACTATCTCACTATATATGATCCTATCTTTGACATTTCATTCATCCTCAGTTGAGATAATTATGTGATCTCTAAAAAGCTTAGCATAAATGCATCTTAAAAGACAAACGAAATTGTACTGAAATCTGATTAACTACACTAAAAAGCTAAAGTGCATAATTTTTGGCAATTTTTCAGTTAGCAAACGTCTTCAGATCACCTCCCTCCAGACTGAAAGAAGGCTGACGCTGGTTTGGATGTAGCTTTGAAAAGCAAATAGTTTTCAGGTTTGTGAATATAAATGCATAAATGCATAAGTAACAATGATAAAAGTAGCTTATCAGGATTTTTAGCTCATCTGGTCGAAGGACTGATGAGCTTATGCAATGGCAAGGTGTCCATCCATGCGTTCCTCCCTAGAATATTGGTCAGATTTTAGTGAAACCAGATTAATTTGTCCTGATTATGAATGTTTGTGAGCCCACTTGAAATCTCAGTGGATTTTAATTCTCATTAGTTTGTGCAATAGAGCCAAACATTGACAACAAAGGTTAAAACTTTCTTTCTGTACTTCATCCGTTACAATAACCTGTAAATTCTGATAATGAGCCAGATGAGCTACTATGTCATTGATGTTCTGGTTTCTTCTTTTTTGGACTGTGTGACATATGAAATGACAAAGGAGACATTATGCCAGGTACAGTATCTGAGGCAATCAAAAAGACAACTCTGTAACCTTAGCTGCTTGTTGGTTGGGCATCATACGGCGACCTGTGCTGATATTTTGTGTTTACTGGGGCTCAGTTTTTTTATGGAACTCAGGATGTGCAGGCTCACCCATAATCAATAAGATCCTGACTGACTCAGCCGTTTTCTCTTTGAAAATTAAATAATACAAGTTGGGTATGAGTAAGGTTTCCACATGTGCAATATTATATGTCCATCAAGGTGCCTGAAACACACCACCTTAAAAACTTGCTGGAGCATCAATTTTTTTTCAGGGATGCATGATGTGGCAGTTCATTACTGGTGCTTGTTTTTTGGGGGGGTTTTTTTAGTGCAATGCTACCTCGACCCTGCAAAAGTGGAAGCAAACGGATGCATGGATGGATGAATTTTTTTCTCTGTTTGTCTTAGCTAATCATTGTTTAAATTTTAAAAATGGATTGAAAAAAATGAAACAAATATATAATTAATTCTTTTATCTTTATCTATGCCATGTTTCAATTATTTCTAGACAAGACTTTTAACAAAACATAAGCCAAATCCAAATGGCAGTGTTGGACAATCAGGTGCCATAGACACCAAAAGTTAATGCTATTTAATCCTCATTAAATAGTCATATTTTCCTATTAAACTTAAATCACCTTTACAAAATAGTGGATTGTATGTTTATTACTTGTATCCCAACACATTGATCCCTAGTGAAATGTCTAATGGGAATAGATGACTTACATGATTATTGGTAGAGATTTTCATGGTCCCCAGAGGTTTTCATTTTATTCTTTGTTAGCTTGTAAAAGTTGTCAAAAGAAAAAAGTGACACATTATATTGTATATATCATTATATTTTATTCACATCAATAAATTTCCAGTTTGACTTCATCATTCAAGCATAAAGTAAAAAAAAGGAACACTGTATCTGTAGAATATAAGAGAAACCGTACTGTACTGACTAATTGGCTCACACTGATTAAAAAGATCATCCATTTTATGTAGAAGCTAGCAGACTAGTTCTGCTCGTCTACCTGTCTCTTCCTTCTCAGTCCCCTTTTACTTAATTTTCTTTGCCCTCCCCCCTAAATCTCTTTAACAACATCATCATCCTCCCCCTTATCTTTGTCCCTTTTCACTCAATTCAGCCACTCCTACATTGTTCACGGGGGACAATAGTGGCAGGGCAGTTCTAATGTTGTCACAGCAGACAGAACATTCAAACCACACTGAGGTAATTGCTCGTTTTGTTTAAAAATGAGCTTAGCCATTACACTAAATCACAACAATTATTCATTAATCAGTCTTTTCTATAGAAGCAAAATGAAGTCCAGACAATTCATTGTAGCTATTCTCTTTAAAATGTCTCACCCTCTCCTGAACCTCAAAGAAGCATCATCATCATCATCATCACCGTCATCCTCTTTGTCAGCAGCCAGTTGAATGCTACAGTGTGTTTCACCTTACCCTCCTCTTCCTCTACATTCTTCCTCCGCCCTCTGTGGCTCCCTCCTGCTACATCCCACCCTCGCTACGTTGCCACGGCAACATGTCGGACTGCCTTGCTATCTGCTCTGCCCTCTCCTCCAGATGGGCTCCCTTTTGTTGTGCGTTGAGTGTTCGTGTGTGTGCCGAGACAGACACACTTCTCCATCTTCCTTGGTCGTTTTCTTTCTTCCGCAGATGCTCACAGGCGGTTGATTATCAGTGAGTGCACCACAAAATACTGCAAATGAATTATGTGCTATGTAAAGGCACTGTAATTAATGTAATATTAATAGTGTAATGTTCCAGAATATACTCAATGTTCACTAGATACACATGCATACTGTTCCAAAAACAGCATAAAGAAATACTCCCTTTGTTTTATCTATTTGATCTTAATCTTGGGGGTGCTGAGGCTGATATTTTTCTTTTTTAATGAAATCTTTTAACAGCTACTGAAGGAATTGCTAATTTTTCACACATTCCCACCAGGATTAACTGTCAAAACAATCGTGATCACTTCTACACCAGTCTAAAGTGGGATTCATGGGCCCACACTGGTGTCCATATGTCCATTTGAAGCTATTTGGCTACACAGCGAGAAGGATTACAGGAATTCAGACAAAGCAGAGGCTACAGTGGTGCACTTTTGTGCAGTCCTCCAAAAGGCAGAGAGCTTAATGGTGATAAAGGCATACGAGATAGGATGCTGTTGGTTTAAAAGTGGGCTTGAACAGGAAAGGAAGCGACACTGGGCTTCAACTCAGAGAGGAAGAAGTGTTAAAAAGGCATCTTAAAACAAAAAGCAAGAATGAGAAACAGGCCATGCCTTCATTGGACTTTTTTTCTGTTTCCCTCCATTACAAAGATGTCCTTTGTCTGTTATGATGTCTGTCTTGTTAATGGCAGGGACTATACAAAAACAAACAAAAGCAGCCCACATTACCATCTGTTCTGCATATTTTCAACATTTTCCCACAAGTAACATCAGACAGCTACAACATGTGAATGTGGGAATGTGGGGTTTCAATAACGCCAAGTCTTTTCAGCGTACTTTGGGAGACCTTACAATGTTATGGCTCAGTCACACTAGAGTAAAAATAGGACAGCAGCCTCCTTGCCAGTAGGAAAAATTGGTAGTTGTCTGGTGATTGAACTAAATTTTTTGGAATTAGGCAATCTATGGCACTTAGATTGCACAGGTCACCAGAAGAGTGTACAATGAAACATGGGTTAGTGAGCTATGTCGAGCTTAAAGGCAGAATTTTCTGAGTCACAAAAGTGGCTCTCTTTTTACCTGGCTAAATCACCGTGGTAACTTATGCTGAACAGATAACCTGATCAGGAGCAGGTGATCCTCAGAGTTTCAGTTTAAAATTGTCAGCAAACGCCACATTTTCACTGATTCGTTTTTGTACATTTTTTAAAAGTAATATAAATTCTGTGCTGACGGAATGTGTTTTATATGTGCAACTTGTTAAGCCATACCTTAATAACATTACGAATAAAGCCCAGCTGTAAAGTTACAGCAGTGCATTGTCACTGGAATTTGCATGTATTCATCTGCAGAGAATGTATAAATGTTGATTCTGTTACTAAGTCTCTTTTCTACTGCTGGAACTGCAGCTACTAGAACACAGAATACACACCAAGAATTCGTATTCATTCAAAAAGTTAATTTCACTTTGGTCTGCCAACAAACTAAAGTGATTTCTACATCTCCTTTATCAGGCTGTGGGACAGTAACCTTTGATTAAATGTATCGAGTTGAAAGTTTCAGAGCTTTAACGTGCATCTTTCATGTTAGAAATAAACAGCAGCCCTGAGAGCACACTCAGCATTAAAATAATTAACTTGAATTACACAAAGAACACAAAGAAAGCCTGGCTATGTTGAACTTTCTCTGTAGTATACCCCTCTGGTGGGGGACAACCTGTCTCCAAATAATTGCAGTCTGACTTGGACAGAATGGCGAAGGCTTGCAAATAACTATATAATATATATATATATATTTCTATATAAAAGCAAGGTTGTCGAGTGTCATTTTGCAGTTAAATTGCTGTCATGCAGCAACTATGTCACTATTTGTGGAGAAATTGCAGTATTTTTGTTTCAAATGTATGAGGTTCTTCTGAACTCTAAATGAAAGTAGTTAATGTGAATTTCTGTCTATGTAGACAGCAGCAGATTTGCAACAGATGGCAACAGATTTGCGAGTTTCACCAATTTATCCCAGTTTTTTCATATTGTTTTCATATTGTCACAAAAGATTGCATATAATTGCCAACTTGATACCATTCAATCTCAAACTGATAGCAGACTGACTGTTGACATACCAAAGTCACTTTGAAGACGGCAGCCGACTGCAAGTGGTTGCAGACATGGTCCCCATCTTTGAAGCAACCATTTCAAAGGCAACGAGACCGCAAGTTCATTGCACACAGTTGCAGTAATTTTTGTTGTGCCACAGTCCCCGACCACTGTTTTCTCCATTTTGACTGTAGCATTAAAGACAAACCCCTCTCACCCCACCTCTGGGGTAAACACATGGTGACAGAGGAGAGGAAACACTCCCGTTTAACAAGAAAGAAACCTTTGACCGAACCAGACTCAGCGACTCTGGCTCGAGCGGTTCTGGTAAAAGGAGAGCAGAGATAGAAGACATGAGCAAAGAAAAAGTTTTGCAGTAAATTATTTTAACTTGTAAGATTATGTGTATACGTAGCTTTATCCATGTTGGTTTTTGACAAAATGTGAAATAGTGACACACTTTTATCCCTAGAGGCTGGATATCTGCAGATATTTAGACCACATTAACATATACAGTAGAGTACGTTCCATTAAGCAAGCTCTCTGTGGATTTAGTGCATTAGCATTGTTATGTAACATATAGAGCCCTGCAGAATAACTGGGTCTCCTGAAACTTGTGCCAACACTGGCAGCAGAAAATTTATGAGATTAATGTTGACCTACTGTATCTTTTGTGAAGCAGCTTAAAATGTATGAAAACACTTTGTTTATTCATTAGAGGTAATCATCTGTAAAAAATCACTTTATTATGAACAGGGACAAGTCTATCTCAGAACATTAATTCCACTCTACTGATTTATAATCCTCCTGGTTTTCTCCATCGCCATCAAGTGTAATAAAAAGGTTACGAGGCAGCCTGTAATTTATCTTTTTTTTTTTATCTAAAGCAGTGTAATTAGGACATCAAGCATAAATTAATTTGCCATTTATATGGCGGAAAAACTGGTTAACTGGAAATGGAATCAAAGCGTTTTTATGTTTTCCATTTTATTAGGAATCAAACACTTGATAGGCAGTTTACCAGCAGTCACTGTCCCTTGTAAATGTCAGTATTCTATTGTTACAGTCTGCACAAAAGAAATTAAGATGGTTTTTAATGAACAAAGAAGCTCTTGACCAGGTTTTTCTTTGCAAATAATGTTGTATTGATTGTGACTGTCCTTTCTGCCTGTTATCTCTAAAATGCAGATGGATGAAGACAGCAGCTATCTGACCAAATGCTCTCCCCACTTCAATAAAATAAGCTACACTGAGTTTGGCTCCTATAAGCTTTTGATGAAGATCTGAAGAGAATCTGCCAATAGCTGATATTCTCTGCCAATATTCTAGATCACATTCAGTCTTTGAAATGGAATCTGCACCAGCATTGGTCCCTTTGTTCATACACTTGAAAAGAGTGATTTAAGTGACTATTTTACTGTGACGTCTCCAAAAGGATTTTGTGAACAATGAATGTTTCACAAAGTTTAAACTAGTTAAAGTAATAGTTGAATACATTTTCGAAATTTGTCAGTGTGCACGGCCAAGATGTTATTGCATTTAGCTACAATGTGTTAACTAGTACATTTTCAAGTGTTTGTAGTCACACATACTCTATAGTCAGGATTTGGAGACAGTATACACACCTTTATTACATCTTGGCTGGATTACTGTAATGTACGTTATGTTGGAGTTAGCCAGTCTTCCCTCTCACGTCTCCAGTTGGTTCAAAATGCTACTGCGTATCTTTTGACTGGAGCACGTAAAAAAGAGCACATTACACCTGTGGCTTCACTCCATTGGCTGCCTGTGCACTTTAGAGTCCATTTTAAATTTCTTGTATTTGTTTTTAAATCCTTAAATGGTCTTGCCCCTCCCTACCTCTCTGAACTGCTTTACCCCTACACTCCTCTCAGGTCATCTGACCAATTGCTCCTACATATAAAGAAATCTAAGTGGAAGCTCAAAGGGGACAGAGCATTCTCTATTGCTGCCCCTAGGTTATGGAATAAATTGCCTTTGCACGTTAGACAGTCACCTACATGGTCCATTTTTAAAACTAATCTTAAAACACATTTATACTGTCTGGCTTTCGACCCAGCATGAGACATTGATCTTACTTGTTTTTATTGTTTTATAGTTGCTTGTTTTTGTTTTTATTCTATTATAATTGTTTTTATTGATGTTGTTTTTACTTTTCATCATTTTCAATGTATTCCCATTCATTTTTGTGTACAGCTCTTTCTGTCTGCTGTGGCTGCTTTTAAAGTGCTTTATAAATAGTTGGTATGGTATGGTATGGAATGCCATGTTTTTTTTCTGTGGACCCTCTGTACAGTATATTTAATTTGTATGCCTGCAGAACAGACAGCATACACCAAAGTGATAGAAAAGTCTTTAAGTAAAACGTACTTAATCCTATCTCACACTAAAATGGCAGTTAAGGAATTCAAGACAACATTGAGAGTTTCGGGGGCAAAAACCACAAAACTAAAACTTGTTTCATTTTTGCACGGGAAGAAATGTGGATTTGATTTGCAGTACAGAAACCTCATATTTACTGTACAGACCCCAGGCAAGAAAGCAATAAGAGTAGAGTTTTCTTTTAGCCAAACATTGGTGATCCATTATTTGGATCAGGGCAATGACAGGCGGATTTTGCCATTTTTACTTCTGTGTTTGTTTTTGCACAAAAATATAACATTAACATTGAGACCAAATGTTTCTAAAATGACTAACTGAAACTAATAATGGCTCGAATACCAAGGCTAAATTCCTTAGAAGATTGGTTTTAAGTAGATATTCTGCTAATTTCCAGCTCCATATTTTGTATACAGCTAGTTTTAGACAGAGGAGGAACTGAGGGTCAGATGAGATCTGTAGGTCTGGATTACAGTTTGCTATCAGAAATGATTCATCTTGAAAATTGGAACCATTGTAGCTATTGTGGGTGTGTGGGTAATGCTGACTTTGTAGCTCCATGTCTGTTGTGTTCAGAGAACTGAAGAATGGCAGAAAAGAAAAATGGCATATCCTGGAAACAAGCACAAGCTTATTGCCTTCCAACACAGAAATCACCCACCTTGCTCAGGGATTTTGATACTTGGCAACCATTACCTTTTGTTTGTTATATTTCTATAGATATGACACTATAATTCATACTGAATATACTTTCTGACATCAGCTAAAACTGAAATGAAACATAGAGGATCTCAGTATTCAGAAAAAAAACCCACAAAAAACAAGAATGCAGTAATTCTTCCACTTCCACTTCGGGTAAGTGTCTGAATACATATTTGAAGTCCTGTTTATTTGTTTGTTTGTTTTTTTGTATTATGAACAAATGCAGGTACAGATATTAGCTTTGGGTTACACCCCTAATATCCAGGGACTCAATCAAGATTAGCAGTGTGTATTTTTGCTGCTTGGAAGCTTCAGGAGTCATGACTCAGTGATGAACCGGGTACAATGGACCAAATCAGCCCTCTGCTGCTGCATCTCTCTTCTTACCCTCCGTCTGTTTGGCAGGAAGACAAGATCTGTTGAGCTTCAGCCCACAATCTGGACACTCAGGTCAACTACACCAAACACAAACACAGAGAGAGGGAGACTAGGGGCAGAAACCTGGCAGTGCTGAGAAGTCCTCTAGCAGATTTTTTAAAGAGCTTACAATTTGCTTGTTCCTTTGTGAACCCCTGCCAAGAAAGAAACAAACCTCATTTATTATCATATAACATACGCTGAAGCACTGGAGTAAAGGATGGATTTGAATGTTCAGGTTCATTAACCTGTCAATTTAGCAAAGACCTGATAAGGCAGAGGAAATCCACAGGAGGCTGAATTAAAATATAGAGAGAGATTTAAATACATTTCTGATCTCTCTGTTGGCAAAAACTTAATTTCTCCACTCCTGGGTGGAGTTGGCAGTATATCCTGCAGAGATTTTAATTGGTTTAACCTTTCCTCTCAGTCTCAGTTTTGTGCAGAAAATATATGGATAGTATATAGGATGAATAAGCTATAGGGTTACTTTAGATATCTGGGGTAGTGTGTAAGTGTTCATTGCCTCATTATATGTTTCAAACCTGTGGTCCTCTTATGTAAAAAGGAGAATATTTATAAATAGGAATGATTTTCATGTATAAATGCTATATTTTGACGTGTGTTAACAACCTTTTTACTTTCAATTAGCTCTATGTGTATTGATTTGATTCATTGTAATTAAGTGCAAACCAAGGTTGGACTGATGAACACTGAGCCTTCACACTGAGGGAGGCTTCAAGTAAAACACTGAGAGGAAAAAGATGATTTCTTACTCCAAGTGTGAGCCAGCTTAGCTGCAGGTGGAAAATTTGCCATGATTCTCATCCCAGTTGCTCACATGCTTTACACTGATAATATTGTAAGTGAAATCCAGGATTGAGAAGTAATGGACTACATGTAATCAGGATTATGTAATCAGACTACAGAAAATCAGTAGCTATAATCAATTCAGATAAAAGATTTTTAATTACTTTATAATTATAATGTTATAGATCATTTTCTTGCATTGGCTGTGTCCATTTTTAGTATAGGGTGCAGCATTTGATTGTTTGACCCAAAAGTATCCATGTAGTGGTAGGATTACAAGCT
Source organism: Heterochromis multidens (assembly GCA_015108495.1). Classification (NCBI taxonomy): domain Eukaryota; kingdom Metazoa; phylum Chordata; class Actinopteri; order Cichliformes; family Cichlidae; genus Heterochromis; species Heterochromis multidens. Next base: position 16,035 of record VUQS01031597.1, on the reverse strand, counting down.
ATTTGTAATTTATTGGATCATGTTACTAATTTCCATGACATTTTTCTTTAGTAACTGACAACATCAAAGAAATGTGCATTTAGCAGAACTGTGGATGAAAGAAATGCGATTCCTGATTATTCTCAGCAGTTTTTTTTATAAGAAGAACACTGGACCTACTGCACTTTCTGTTCCTATGCAGCTAAAAGCTTCACAGAACTTCAGCTAAACAGTACAATGCAATTACTCTGCAGAAGTTATTTAATATAGAACAGACAATAGTATTAAGAGCAACTACTGGTACTTTTTTCTATGAATAAATGAATACAGTTTAGTCCGTGTTAAGTGTTCCAGTAAAACCAGGCCAATTGGTAAGCCAATTCAATACCTGGACCATTTAACTGTTGCATCAAAATAACACAAATCCATAAATAACGTTTTATTGTAACCATACTGTTCCAGCAGTGGTATGCCACAGAGTGTTCTCTATCATACATTTTACCCGTGGTAGCATGAATGTGCTAAAAATAAAAGTAGCTCAGAAGGATTCGGTAAGAACCATAAAAGAGCACATCATGCATGACAAAACTGTTACAGAGGATTATTGAACTAAATACTGGCCGTGTTAAGTGCTGTTTATCCATCAGGATTGTTCTGGTGAGTTTCCTGGTTTTGGCGATATCAGTGGTAGAGATGTCTGTCCTCTTTTGAATATAATGGAACTAAATGGCACTTGGCTTGTGATGCTCAAAGTGCCAAAAATACATTTGAAAAGCTTACATCAAAAATGTAGATGGATAAATAGCACTACAGACTGGGAAAAAAATATATATTTAATTTAAGGGGCTACATGTGCTTTTAGGGTAGATATCAAAACTGGAAAGGGGTTACATATAAACAGTATGACCCCAGAAAGGAACAAATAGGATAAACAATTTGAGTATCATTAAAGAGAAAAAGTGAATAGGTCTGATTGCTTAAAAGGTTTGGAATAAAGACAGATGAAAATGTACTGAGTGGATATAGAGCAACAGCAGGAGGATGACTCTTGAGTCCTTGATTGGATAAAAGGCTCGAGGGAAATAAAAGATGGAAGTGGAGCCCAAGGTTGAACTAATGCTGCATTTATTCTTTAGAAAAGTGGAGTAAAAGGGTTATTTTATTGGAGGAGCTGGTTTGTTTTTGAACTTGGGTAAAAAAAACTTCAGAGATCACTGAAGTGGCACTGCTGTACAGTTCTTTCCCAGAACAGCGACAGGAAACAGAGGATTTTCTGTCACTGGCAGGAAGATCCACCCTTCATTTCCCCTCTTTTTGTTTTTTTAAGTTCAGCATTAACTTCACTCAGACGACTTTTGTAAAGAACAGGCCAGCAGCAAACAATGTCGTAACTCCAGGCTACACTTTAAACCTGAGAAAAAAAAGCACTCAAATGGATGTTGTCTTTTTTTCTCTCAGAAACTCACTTTTTACTGGAGGACACGTTTACTCATCCTGGTTCAGATGGGAAGTGACAGAAGCAGAGCAGAGAATAGAGAGCGCTCATCAACCTGATTTGTTGTAGAACGACTGAAAAAGCATGACGGCGATAGAGAGACCACAACTCAGAATCATACAGTGCTAGATGACACATGTCAGATTTGGTTACATCTGCTGCTTGCTAGTGGAGTGCTGATAGACTCAAACTCTCCAACAAAAATCTTGGATGTTACAACATTGTTTCTGGGAAGACTGGGATTCAAGTTTGCAGAGAAAAATATATTCTACAGGAAGGATTTAAAATGTATCGGTATTGTTTACAATAACTTTATATAGAATGTGACGGCGACCCCCTTAATGATTACAATGATAACAAAACAAAATTTGTATATAGCATAACAGTGGTTACATATGGTTGAATTATAATCACACATGAAGAGAGTTTTCAGTGTTTTTTTTATTATAAATGAACAAATAGGTGCCAAGAGAGGAACTGATATTGTATGAGGAAGTCAAGAATGGTAGAGCGGTACATTAGGCTGGTGAAGGACATGTATGGGGATAGCATGACAGTAGTGAGGTGTAGGGTAGGAGTGACAGATGGATTGAAAGTGGGGGCGAGATTACATCAGGGATCAGCTTTGAGCCCCTTCTTGTTTGCAGTGGTGATGGACAGGTTAACAGATGAGGTTAGGCAGGAGTCTCCGTGGACTATGATGTTCGCAGATGACACTGTGATCTGTAGTGAGAGTAGGGAACAGGTGGAAGAGGTTGGAGAGGTGGAGGTATGCTCTGGAGAGAAGATAAATGAAAAGTCAGGTCAGATTGAGCGCTTTGGAGACAAAGTAAAAAGAAGCAAGGCTCAGATGGTTTGGACATGTGCAGAGGAGGGATAGTGGATATATTAGACAAAGGATATTAGAGATGGAGTTGCCAGGCAAGAGGAAAAGAGGAAAAGATTCATGGATATAGTGAAAGAGGACATGCAGAGGGTTGGTGTGACAGAAGCAGATGCTAGGGACAGGGTGAGATGGAGGCAGATTATCTGCTGTGGCAACTCCTAAAGGGAGCAGCCAAAAGAAGAAGAAGAAGATAAAATACTTATGTGAACAGTACAGACATTTGAGGTATATTTGGGGTATTTTTGTGTTTTGAGATTTAATTTAGTTCAGTTTTACTTGTATAGCACCACACAACAACAGTCATCTCAAGGTGATGTGTATTGTAAGATAAAAACCCTACAAAATTAGAAAGAGAACCACGCAGATCCATCAGTCCTCTATGAGCAGCACTTGGCGATCGTTGGGAGGAAAATCTCCCTTTTAGCAGGAAGAGACCTCTCATGAACAGTTGGGGTTTGAGGGGGAAAAAACCAGAAAAGCATAGAGAGTCCACGGACTACAAACAAAACTCAAACTACAGAGATTTCAGGCTTCATAACTTTTTTATCCTTGGCACCTCCATCTTTTGGAAGCTCTCCTTCAGGGCTAATCAAAGGGCCTGTTTGCCAGATACTTCTGGCAGTATTCTATATCTACCACTTACCTTACCACTCGAGTCAAAACCAACACCTCTGACTATGAATAAATGAATAATATTGCTTCATCTAGCCTTGAAGTCCAATTTTACTAGGTTTTACCAATTTTACCATGTACACTATAACAACTTCATAAGATATGCCTGTGAGCAAAGTCTCGTCACTTGTCTTATGAATGCAAGTGACCAAAGAGCAAATGCAGTTTTAGACCTGCAAAAAAGAAAATTAAATCCAGTCTGCCTCAACTCAATGGGACAGAGGTGGTTTTCATGGTTTCCTTACAAGCTGAATTTCTGAAATAAGTTTATTATCATTGTAATATACATTGCTCTCACCAGTGAAGGAGACAAATGCAGAAATTATTTTACAGATTTCACCTGCTTGTCCAGCAATCTTCAGGTCTGAATGAGTTAATGATAAAAGCAAACTCTGAGATGTTGTGGATCTGGTTCCCATCATCTGGTTCTATCCTGTCTCGCGCCGCTGTCACAGCTCCCGTTTGATAAACTAAATAATAAATGAGCAGACTGTGACTTACAGTTTATAGGTCTGTGTGACCTGATGTTACAGCTTCAGCAGGTTCAGACATAAAATACAGGGTTTACACACCAAAGATCTGTCTCTCTCTTTTTCCTGTTTTGGTGTGAAAGCTGTCCCTTTTGGTTGTCTCTGCCATTGTCCTGACAGAAGGAAGCTCTTCTTTTACTTTGTCTTGCCTGCTGCTGTAGTTTTACCTAATATTGAATCAAATTGTTCCTTATGTTCCCAGAAAATAGAGCTTGATTGGTTTTATTCAGTTATGTGAAAACAAAACAGAAATTGTTTGTGCTGATTGCTCTGCCAACATGAAATTAAAAAAGACTCCTTAAATATAGCTCTCTCTTTTTTGGAAGTTTGGTCAGGATTGTGGTTTATATCCATAACATTTGCACTCAAAATACTTTCTCACCACTTTATCTTTAGTTTTTCCACATTCAACACTTTGCAAACCTGCTGGGCTACAGTCCAACCATAATTATATCCAATCAGAGCTGTTTGCCTACTGTGGAGCTCTCAGCACTCCCGAAACAATTATAGTCCTTTATGACAATGAACCAGTGGTTAACATTTTAAAAGGTTCTCTTCAGTGCCCATATCACCATTAACCTGTGTCAAGAACATTTTACTCTTTAACTTTTTATATCCTAGTTAATACGTTTGGTTAGAGGGTCAGAAGAAAGAGCTGTATGACACAGAAGTAGACTTAATATATCTAAGGGGAAAGCCTTGCATTTTGTCAAAACACCTGTAGTGTTGTCTTTAGATGACCTAATAATGTAAATTTGAATAAATCTCAGAGGCATGCTCTTTGTCAGACTCTGGTTTTTCTCTTGACCTTACTATTTTTGAAAGGTACATCACTACAGTCATTAAATATTCACCTGTCCTGACAGTTACATAATACTTTTACTGACAAACTCCTTTCACTCATGCTGTATAGCACTCTGAAGTGTTTCTCTGCCTGCAGGGTTTAAACTGCAGGTAGCACTTTGCTTTTGCTTTGACAAAGACCTGAAGTCAAATATACCAATTAACAATATCTTGAAAAGGATTTAATGCAGCAAGAGTAGAAAATATGTGGAAAGTTTTTAACTTAAAATTCTCAACTATTGACTCTTATTGTTTTATCTTTCTTTAGTCTTCATTGTAGATCAGATGCCTGATGCTTTTGTTTTGCCTGCAGCTTTTGTTTGGTTTGGTAAATTGCCTTTGCTGTCATTAAATTTCAAATTCAAAGGATGATTGATAAATTAAATAGTAGTTAGTGCATGTGAAGAATCTTCACATGTAGAAAGTGGTTTAGGAGCAGTTTTGCAAGGCCTTTCAGCTTTTTGTTGTAATTGTTCATATTATATTAACATACTTGACTATACTGTCAACAAAGCTATTGAAAAGACCAAGAGCAATCAACTGATTAAGTGATCCACTGATTCTTCTAACATTTATGTCTTACACCACAGTGTCAGAGCTTCGGTTTTATCCAGAAACCGTTAAACAGATCAATGAGCTACACTGTTATACTCTGTGGCACACTGTGACATGTCCTGTAATCACATTAAACAGCCTGCAGTTTATTTTGACTCAATCTGCTGCCATATTAATATAGAAGCAAATGTGCATCAACTGAAGCAAATAGCCCCAACCAATGCTCTAATTCCTCCGATTTGGGTAGCATTTCATGAAATACTGCAGTTATGTATTGGAGTGTGGTGGAGAGACCCAAATGCAGATGCTTAAATCAGACAAATTAACAGAAGACAAGATGTTTATTAGGTCAGGAGCTCAAAAGTAAAAAAAAGAAACAGAAACCCAAGCACACAGGAGTTAGTAACAGACACTAAGACAAAGACCAAGGAGAAGCACATATGAGGGTAATCAGGGAAGTGGAAACAGGAGGGTAACAAGACACAGCTGAACTTAATCTAGACAAAGACAAAGTAAAACTAAATGCAAGAGACAAGAGACAACTAAATACAAAAATAAAACAGGAAGTGAGAAACAATAACTGAAACAGAGAAACAGAGAAATGAATGAACTTTACAGAGTGGGATAACAGGAGGATGACACAGAGGGGAAACACTGAGGGAATAATATCTCTATAAATAACATCATTAACTAAAATGAAAATAAAACAAGAACTGAAGGCACATAATACTATTGAATAAATGGAAATCATACCTAAACAATAACAAAAATAAGAACCAAGAAACTGTGGACAAACAAACAAGAGCACCTAAACTTCAGAAAACTCAAAAGCCCAGAAGAAAAGGACACGGGTCATGACAACTACGCAGATGTGAGGAACCCAAAGGAATCCAACTACACATTTTCATTCATTAACTCTACTTGAGTAGCTTTGCATGATCCACAGTTTAAAATAATCCTTAGTTCCCCTCAGTTCCACTGTCTGACACACTGTTTTAGCTACTTCCCCTTTAAACTAACTGCTGATTGGTTGCCTCTGTCAGACAAAAGGTTTGATCAGCAAGTGGTTGGGGCCATTTAAGGATAATTATCTCATTGACATCAAGAGTAGGAAAACAATGTCTGAAACAGCATTTACAGCAGTCTAATACTTGAGCTTTTGGCTCACAGGGATTACTTTAACATGTTTAATATGATAATCCACCATTGTAACAGTATGTATACAATAGAAACAAAGGAAGCATTTTCTTTATATAATGTTCAACAAAGCATGACATGTTAGATATGGATATTTTCTTTTTTTAATGTTCCTTTACTAAAATATGGGTTATAACTGAAATTAAATGCCAAACCTGCAGGCAACAGAATATTTACACGATGTTGACAAAGAAAATTTGTCCCTTAAGGTTAATGAGGACACCACATGTTGTTGTGTCTACTTTTTATGTGTTGTTAGCGTTGTTTAATTTATAACATGTATGTGCAGGTACAACAGATGAAAATTAGCCTTTTGGCTGAATCTGTCACATTAGCACCATCCTTACAGCATGTTAATTAATATGTGCTGACACTCATAGAATAATAATGTGTTAAGAAACTTAAGGAGAGTAAGACTGATGATTAAATGAATTTAATGGAACGTGTATTGAATCTACAATTTGGTGTGTCACCTGCAGCCCATACTGATCCTGATTTTCGAATATTTGAACATATACACTCTAGCACTGATCCAAATGCTAAAAACTGAAGAACCAGAATACTTGCTGGTTTTCTGGCTTTCTTTGCGTATTAAAGGACACATTCAGCCTCCTTAAGGAGAACTCACTGCTTGAGTCGCCACAGTGCAGCTTATAATCCTGCTGCACAGATGTTTCACAAAAGAAGCAGCTGTGCTTGCTGATGATTGGCTGACTTCATCTGTTCTTTGCTCCAGCCATCAAGGGTAAATCACATGTCATTACCGCTGTGCGTCTGTGTGCCTCTGAACAGACACAGTGTTTGACTCACAGCATTCGCGGTAGCCTATCAGTTTCCGTTTTATGACACCAGATGTCCAGAAACACTGGAGAACCTATGCCGATGATGTATTTAAGTCACATGGGACAAAAGAGGCTGTCATGGTTACAACGTGACCAGTACACACACCAGTACAGCCCAACATGGCACCTGTCAGTGTTAATACTGATACATTTATACAGTGAATGAATAGCAAGTATATAAATAATATATCACAGTAAATGGTAAATATGTATTAGTTTTCTTCCCACTTGGCAGATTTGTTATTTCTGTGCATCCAAAAGTTGCTTTGTTTCCTCTGTCATTCCCCACAGTTTACAGGAAGTAAAGGTTTTATTTTTTCAGAGTAACTGTATTAATTTAAAAATACACATGCATACATGGTTAAACTATAGAGATTTTTGTTTCAAGATTCATAACTCTTTATTGTCATTATGCAAGCATAACAAAATTAAGGCAATACTCCCTCACATGATGCTATATACACACACTGCAGGCTATGTGTGTGTATATGTAATGTATATACCTGAGGGTTGTAATCATAAGAGAAAATGTGCACTTTGCATGACTTCTTTTTTTTTTTATATATGAGTTAGTTTGCCATAAATATTATTCTTAATGAGTAATTCTAACACATTTCTTGGCTTATCAAACCCATTTCCTTTAATGTTTTCTTATTGTTAAATGATCCAAATAGTGTAATAGTCTCAATTTTGATATGCTGAGCAATAACATCAGCCTATAATTGTCAGTGCTCATTTAGTGTTATCTGAGCTTTCGGGAAAATCTCAGATTGTCATTTAAAAAACGCATTGTTTAAATGCTGATTTAAAAGGCATATTTACAAGTTAACAATTAATAATTAACTGTAATGTCTCTATCTAATCATGTCTATCATGAAAATGTATTCTAATGCTCAGCTAACTGGTCAAGTCAAATCTGCTGTTAAGTGGTTTTCCCTTTCAGTATAGCCTCCTTTTAAAAAAAAATCTATGAAGAATAATTCCTAGTCATTGCTGTAATTAGTGTAGAAAACAATAACCATCACCAACGAGATTGGCGGCTTCTGTGCTGCATTTTGCAGGTTTTGGCCCCAGGTTAGATTTAGACGGAAATCTGTTGGATTGCCTAGTGTCACTAAGCAGGAGGTTGGTGCTGCTTTCTTTGGCAAACCAAGCTTTGAAGAGAAAATCATTTCTAATGTGTTTATCCTCGTCTGTGAAGCCACAGGCTCCTGGGAGAGGGGGAGGAGAGAGATGAAGCAACATCTGAATGTACAAATTCAGTCTTAATAAATGGAAATAAATAAATAAATAATCTCCTCATTTTCACATGTTCCGTTGGACCTGTCTCCATCTTCTGTCACCTTTAATTCTTGTCAACCTTTTGCAGTAACTGAACACACTCAGCAGTGACCTGGAGCAGGAGTCCAAAAATAAATCCCCACACCCGCTCATTTGTTTAGAATCGAATTTTGCCTCCCAGGAGTTGAATATCAAAGTAAATGTGGAAGTGGTTTTGACTGTCTGGGTTCTGGAATTGGCAGCTTTGATTTACTGAATACACAGGCTGTTTATTTGCCAACTAGTTTGGTTAAAATTATAGTTTTTTAACTCTGTCCAAACTGGATGAGAATAAGAATAAAACCATCTTATGACAAAAAGTCTAAGTGACAAAAAAGGGTTCCACTTAAACGTGGAGTGGGTGAAATGTTTTTGCATCATTGGCCAAACAATCCAAGAATATAACCTTTTAGCACTCAGCCATTCAAGTGGTCTGAGAGGGAAGCAAACTGTTTTCTCTCCGTTTTCAGGCTTTAGAAAATCTACCCCCTGGCACGAGACTTTGGCCAATCACAGGTGTTTTCGGACCAGATTATAGGCAGGTTGAATCATAAAAATGGTGCATTGTTTTGCTACAGTTTCTGGGTTCCATTACTACTGTTTTCTCTCATTTGGTGGTTGTTTCTGAAGTATTACCCAATCACCAGCAAAGTGTATATAAACACATATTAAAAAGGCAGAGCACACAATGAGTCAACACTTCATTGATGAAACAGGGTCTTTGATGTACTGCCAAAAATCATACAAATGAATATGACAAATAGAGAAAAATAGCTTAAACTAATAGTTTTAGCAGCAGTTTGAACACAGTACGTAGTTTCTTCACTTTTGAATTCACAGACCAAATTTGACCATTTTAAAGAGCACCATTTTCCATCACCTGATCATCCTGTCATCTCCCCAAGAACAGATACCATCGCTGTGGAGCAGAAGGGTATTAACATTCACTCATTAAGGGAGCAATATACACTTCTATAATGCATACTGTGTGGCCCAAACACGAAAACCAGAACAGCATTACGGCTACTAGTTAGAGAGAGACACATACACCAGGGAGTTTATTTTCCACTTTGGGAGAAGCTTTATGCTGCTGTAATTAGTGATAGGTGGCCAGGTATGATAAGTCATAAGTCATTTGCCTTTCTCTTTTTTCTTTAGGCTTATAGTTGTACTAATTTATTCTGTTTTCAAATCCTCCACTCTTCACCTTGGCCTTCCCACACACAGCAGTCTTTCACTGACAAACGCCTGGTCACATTTAACTCTAATTTAAACTCAAACCAATAGACAGAGAACCTTACTTCTGTTTTCTCTTGTTTTGAGATGATGATGGATCACTGTAGCCACTTCCTAAACCCACATGCCCTTGTATGCCTACATGCACGCAAACAGGCCTGTGTCGCATGTGTCGATTATGAAGCTGTAGCGAGGCAGATTAAACTAAATATGAATTAAATCATATTATTTTTATTGCATTAATGTGAAACCAAGCAAATTAATTGTGCTAAAAATCTTTCAGAAGCATCCATGATCCACAGACGGTGTTGAATCCTATTTGTCCATTTTTGCCCTTACCATATAGGCTCAGACAGTGCTCTCCAGCTCTCCACCGATTGGTAAAGACGTGACTGCATTTGAGACTGTATATGTTGTTTGTTGCACTTTGTGATGTTTAGTTGACAGGGTTAGACAAAGATCTCTGTTAGATGAAAACATAGCTAAATTACATTTGCTGGGAAGTGCTGATGAGTGCAATACACCTATCTTTTGTCTGACTTTTAATGTTGAGTTAGGATCTAGGTGCCTATGAGATTAAACCTCTTTTGCTGCAGTTAAAATCCAGATTGTTTGGCCTTGTGGAAATCTGTAGTGTTTCTTGAGGGCTTTTAATGTTTTTACTATAGCATTTAATGAGTACAAGATTCACTTTTTAATAGTTGTGACATATCCACTGCATTTTTATTTTTTGGCAAATAACAGATTTTGTTCTATTTCGAGAAATATAAAAGGGGACGCAACCAGGTGATGCTTCAGGAAAGACAAGTCATACAGTAGTCATAGTCATAATCTACATAATGTCATACACCAGCCATCACTTTATGGCCTGAAGGGAGATTTGTCTGCTTAGTTGAGTGGAAAAAAATGTAAAAATCAACCTCAGCATCTGAATTGAAGTTAGATTGGATGAATACTGACTGAAAAAATATGCAAGATCTTTTGTTAGACTTGTGCAATGAATAAGATTATATAAAGTCATCTATTTTCCTCTCAACTATTTTTCATCCATTCATATTGCCTGTTGCTATCTCTGTGGTGATTCTTTTCATCTGTATTTCATAAAAAGAAAACAAAAGTTGAACACCAAAAAATAACTTCCCATAAGGCTTTTACTTCTTTCTCCATCCTCTGTCCTCCAGATCTTCTTACATCTTTCCCTTTTGGATCTCCTTCTGTTATTATCACTGCAGTGTCCCCACATGTATTTGAACACCTCCTGCCTCTTACTTTTCCTTCAGACATCACTTGTGCGAAGGCAGATCAATCCTTTAGCTGCTGTTTCTTTTTCTCCTCCTCCTGTCCCTCCAGCACAGCAGAGGGCCTACATCTCATATTCCATTTTCAGTGTTTCATGTATAATGCAGCAGGTCCCTTCATCAAAGTGAAAATGTCTGTCAGAGCAGAGGGAGGCCAGAGGTTCAGAGTCAAAAAGAAGCACAGAGGGATCTGACAGCTGAGAGAAGAGCTGTCTGACCACCATTTGACCAAAATACAATTCTTTGTTATTGACGTCCTGTGAATTCTGCTGAGGGTGAATATTTTTGCAACAAATACAGAACGTCTGAAATGTGATCCAGCGTTTCTTATGCAATGTTAATTTAATCCTTGTGGGAACATGTTTAAGTATATGTAGGCTACACAGAAACAGAAAAATGAAATGATTTTAAATGTCCAGAGGTGAATTCAGAACACAGAGAGACAGACTTCGGTGAACAAAAAGCAAGCTGTTTATTCCAACTGATAAAAGTCCAAAAAAAAAAACCTAAACTAAGGTTAAACAGAGTTCCACAAATATGCAAGGCAACAGCAAAACAAGGAAAGGAAACACAACAGGCGCTTAGAGGTATAGATAGAGGGGTATATACGTATACACAGGAACACACTGAGGGCTAACAAAGGCAGTGAAAACAGCTGGGTAACAAGAAACAGGTGAAACTAATCAAGGGCAACCAGACAGAGGAAGTAAAACTGTACAAACAGCAAAACACAAGCGACTGGGAACTAACAAAATATAAAACAGGAAGTAACTCAATAGGGAAACAGTGAACACAGAGATGAGGATTTAATAAGATACTGGAGGATACTAGAGAGGCTAGAACAATAAACCAAAACATTCATCCATCCATTTTCTTCCACTTATCCAATTCAGGGTCGCGGGGGGGCTGGGCCTTATCCCAGCTGCCATAGGGCGAGAGGCAGGGTACACCCTGGGGAGGTCGCCAGTCTGTCGCAGGGCTATAAACCAAAACACAGAAGATCAAATATAAATATTTTGGAGTAATAATAGAAATAGAATTCTAAAATATCAAATAAACTCATAATAGTGAAATAATAGTGGAAATTAACAGAAATCAAAATCAAGAAACACAAAGACCCTAATCAGAAGTCAGTACTGAAGAACACAAACTGATGACTGAAAACAAAAACACCTACAGACCATGTCAGCTTTTGAAATGTGTGGGTATCGCTGAATTAAAGATCAAGGACTAGCATCGTCAGCATAGTCCAGATTTTTGAACAATCATCAGAATCAGAATCAGAATACTTTATTAATCCCTGAGGAAATTATATGGTCACAGTTGCTCCAGGACAGTAAGAAAGTAATTAACAAGTTAAAATACCAATATTAAATAATATTTTATATTACAAATTACAAAATATTACAAATAGCTCTAATATTACAATAACTCAATATATAAATATCCTAATATATATCCTAATATATTACAGAAAATTAACTATAGATAAAGTTGAACGATTAAGTTAAAAGGAAATTAAGTAATCTAAATGAAAATAGAAATTAGGAAGTGATGGCAAAAACAATGGATTAGATCAACTTTATCATATTTAAATAAAGTATTTATTTATTTAATGACCAGAAATTGAAACTCTTAAGATTGAGAATATTTCATGCAAGAGTATCCTCGGCTGACATAGGCAAGATTGACATTGCATGTTTTTCAATGATATGGGAAACCAGAGGTCCCAGAGGAAACTCATGCAAGCACCGGGAGAACATCCACACTCCCCACAGAAGGGAACTCATGATCCTCTTGCTGTGAGGCAACAGTGATAATCACTGAACCACTGTGCTGCAAACAAACAAAAATGCTAGAAGTGTTGCATTAGTTTTTGACCTCCTTAGATATACTTCTCTCTTCCATGCACTTTGGAAGTAGGTGAAGTTGTGCTGTATACCTCCATTGTGCCAAACAATGGATTTACAATTTCCTCTTTATTCTGGTGCACAACCAGAAGCTCACGGTGGTTTTCTATCCATTTTTTCTTCATTAGACTTTCTGAGCTATGCAGACAACACAGGACAAGCTTTTTTTTAATTATTTTTTTAAGAACGAAGGAACCTTAAAAATAGATAAAAAGTTTTTAAAAATTAGTAGAAAAGTTTAGTTTAAAAAAGATTTGAACTTTTGGGTATTTCGTTTGTCAAACTGGTTAAAAAAATCATGATGGGAATATATTTGTCAAAATGTTGAAACACTGCATTGCATTTTATTGTAAAATCTTGCAGAAATGAATGAAATGAATTTTTTATGATGTACATCTATTACTCAAAATCTGAGCATACCATCCATCCATCTTTTCCTCTTATCCAATTCAGGGTTACGGGACAGACTGGAGCCTATCGCAGCTGTCACTGGGTGAGACGCAGGTTTTACCATGGACTGAGTGCCAGTCTGTCACAGGGCATTGTGGCATACATAAATATAAACTGTAATAAATATATGAAATGTAGCCATTCTTTAGATGTACATGGCTGACACACCTCTTATGTAGACAGTGAAGCATTTCTTGTGCACATGTGGAAAATTGGGCCTGTTGGTGGCGCTGCAGGAGGACAATCTGGTAATTTGGTCTTTACAGGGAATAAATATTTACAGTAAATGATTATATGGCCATTACTTTGTTGTTTAGATGTAAATTTTAGCCTGATTGTTACTCTAAATGAAAATTCTGAGCATCGCCACAATTAATAGAAATCATCTTCTGGGGATAATGAATTAACACACCAGTTTTGCCGTAAATATAGCCTTATATGTCCATAACCTGTATCTGTCTCTAGATCAAAGCTTTGTACAGTCTACTAGCTGACATCACTGCTATCGGAGCAAAAATACCAGCGGCGACTTTGGGCAATAATGACTCATATCAGTCAAATCCCGATTTACAAACCTGGCCTGACCTCAGACACTGTCACCGTCTCTCCCACACACTGCCAACATGTTTTATATAAACATTTTCCCCAAGCCGTTTTCATCAGCCAGCTCTGTTATGTTAGAATGCTGTACAGTCTCACTATTCTGCTGGACCATGGCCAAACTATGATTCACACACATGGACTGGAGCATAATTATAATAATGGTGTCCAGCAGTCTAGGAATCACTGGTTTGGGCCCAGAATACACACACTAACCTCTCATTTCCCTCGGGGCTTGTCCTGTGGCTATTGCAGACCATTTCCTATTGACTATGAGATTAGAGCCCATTTACAAAACTAATCTAATAAAAGGGGACAGGAAACTCACAGGTAATTTTTCTTTCACTGAAACTGAAACAATGGTGAAAAAAAATCATTTTGATTGAGACTGGATCTTTGTTATAAAAGACTGTGCAATGTAATAGTAATACAGAACTTGTAGCAGCTGTTAAGATGTTGATCTTTCCACAACAAAGTGCAGTTTACAGTTTGTTTTATATTGTGCATTGGTTTTGCATATGTTTTTAGTCACCATATGCAGTTTTTCAGATCTTTCAATGGTGTTATATTTCATGAGAACTATTTTCTGTCTTTCTGCTTGTCATATAGAGTCGAAAACATCTCTTAAGAAATAACTGTCTGTAGGTCAAAGGAAATAATACCACAAAAACAAATGAATAACATACTTTTTGATCTTTAAGAGCTTTTAAGAAGGCATAGCTCAGTACTGGTATAAAACTTTGTAGTATTTTGTAATATATCGTATAAAACCATACTAATACCTTTATTCAGGCAGTATTTTGAAGCTGATTATTATATTATTGTACTGATGATATGGTAGTTTTTAAAATAAAAGGTATAAATAAGGTAAAAGAGGCTGCACCCACCATTATAGATGGTTAAATTAATTACCCTGTCCTATTTTGCTTCTTCACTGTTGACCTCCAGAAATTTAAAAAATAAAATACCCTATTCACCTGTTTTGTTTTGCTCGTGTTTCCTACAGGACAGTTTTCCTGCCAGATTTGGAGGGATCCACTTTGTGAACCAGCCCTGGTACATTCATGCTCTCTACACCGTCATTCGACCCTTCCTTAAAGACAAGACAAGGAAGAGGGTAAGCCAAGAGATTTGTCATTAATCCGTCCTTCAGGTAAAAAGCACTCTCCAAAATGGGACCACAGACAGTCTAAGAGTAAAAATAACCACACAGCAAGCCATATTGTTTTTCTGAGAGGTCCAGTTCAATGTCTCATATTAGTGGATGGTAGGTGAAATCTATCAGACAGCTAGAATTCATATGTCAATGAAAGCAGCCGTGTCCCTTACATTTCATAACTTTCAGCCTTGATGCAATTTAAATGGAAGAATTTAAATTCCCACACTGTTTAGAGACCAAAACCATTTTTATAAAAGGATCTAAACATGTTTATTTGAGCTGTAAAATTGCTCCTTTTAACATGGGAGTCTATAAAGCCCAGAAGTTGCTGCTTCATATTTATTGGTTTGCTATGAAGTAATTTGGGTAAGTTTTTTTTCTTTCTTTCTAAATTTGAAATTGAAATGACCCATTGAAATACATAACAACCCCAGTCAAATACATACAGTGGTGCTCATAAGTTTACATACCCTGGCAGAATTTGTGATTTTTTTTTTTTTTTGGCCATTTTTCAGAGAATATAAATGATAATACAAAAACTTTTCTTTCACTCATGGTTAGTGGTTGGGTGAAGCCATTTATTATCAAACTATTGTGTTTGTCCTTTTTAAATCATAATGACAACAGAAACTATCCAAATGACTGATCAAAAGTTTACATACCCTGGAAGTTTTGGCATGATAACAAACACACAATTTAAATGACTACTAAAGGTAACCATCCTCACCTGTGATCTGTTTGCTTGTAATTAGTGTGTGTGTATAAAACGTCAGTGAGTTTCTGGGCTCCAGACAGACCGCTGCATGTTTCATTCAGTGCTGCACTGATGCTGTTGGATTCTAAGCCATGAGGAAAGCAAAAGAATTATCAAAGGATCTGCGGGAGAAGATAGTTGAACTTTATAAAACAGGAAAAGGATATAAAAAGATATCCAGGGAATTGAGAATGCCAATCAGCAGTGTCCAAACTCTAATTAAGAAAATGAGTGATTCTGTTGAAACCAAGCCACGGTCAGGTAGGCCAACAAAAATTTCAGCCACAACTGCCAGAAAAATTGTTTGGG
>VUQS01031594.1:20491-37991 GCA_015108495.1 Heterochromis multidens | reverse complement strand
CATTAAGCAAGGAGCTCGTGCCTTTTCCTACGAGACAGACTGGAAGGCAGCGAGTGTGAAACTCCACATTTTGCTTTATTTCGACGCCCTCGGTAAGATTATCTTTTAAGTTACTTAGTTAGTCCCCCCACCTCCCGGGCGGAGTAATATTCACTGTTTACTGTGTGATTTGTTGTTGCACGCATTCTCGGTACACAAGCTCGCGTGCACGGCTTCGTTATCTCATACTAGCGAATCGGTACGCTCCGCGTGCGCCCTGTTAGCTGCCGTTAAGCGTTTTTTTTCCGTTCTGGTAAGTTTCACTACTATTCTAATGTTAACGTTAGCTTTGTTGTTTCGTATCTAGATACCTGCTGCGGCTGCTGCTGCCGCACTCGGATACTCGCACCGAGTTTGCCTCCGTGTTGTGTTGGTGTTTGCTGAAATTGTTACAAACAGCGAAATAAACAAACACCTGTATTATGATCATGTGGGGTGATATGTAGCGCTGTTTTAATGCAGCTGGACCGAGCGGCTTTTGCAAGAATATCTTTACGACTGGTTTATCTTCTACTTTTTTTTTCTTTTTCTTTTTTTGGGGGGGAAAGTTGGGTTTCTAACTTAGTTGAGGCTACTCGTGAGACCCCGGGGGGAAATGCACCTCTCGTCAAAAAGTATTTTCAAAATGAATGCTACATGGTTATAACATGCTGCTTAGCAATGGCCGCTAACAGTCCGTAATTACAACGTTACCTGTTAAGGATGCGCTGTAAAAGTTTTTTTTTTAACTTTACACGGCGAAGGGGAAGTTTGAGTGCCGTGATTTCTTTGGAGTGAAACCAGGGATGGAGCTTTTCCCCACGTGTTAGCTGTGCTCCAAACTCCGAAAGACCGGAGGAAGTCATTATAACAGCCCTAAACTTGAAGTTATCATTATTATTTAGCTGTCCATCAGTTGCGTTATTCAAGTGTGTTCTTTTGGTGTGGCTTCCCTGCTCAGCGATAAGGCTGTACCCAACACAAGTAAAAGCGGATATTCATTTGGTAACGTTTCATTAACACAAAGGAATTACGGAGTTAATTCCTAATTATGGCTGTGGTAACGTAAAGTAGCACTTTGAAAGTGTTAAACATTATATTTTTCAAATTTTATGGTGGTTTGCACAGGCTGTGGGACTATGGTTATGTTGAATTAGATATGCTGTGGGTTACAGTTGGGCATTTTCATAAATGTAAATTGACCTGAGCGGCTGATGACTTTATGGAAAATGGGGATTATTTTGTTTGTTAAATTAATAATTGCAGATCCAGTTTTTACTGTAGTGTAGTAAACTTTTTTTTTTTTTTTACCCATAGACAATAGCATTATTATTTGTGCAAAGGAATGTTGTACAACACTGTAGTAATTAAGCTCACCTAATGCAAAATTGTTTAAAGCGTTTTTTAATTGTAATATGTGTTTTATAACAGGTGTATTACAGACAAATAAGCACTATTTACAAATACAACAATAGGTATCTAAACAAATTATCTGATGCACCCAGTCTGTATTGGTTTGTTATTAATTTTTAAAATTAGGCAGAATTAGGGTAGTGCCAAAAATGACTATAGTTCCAAAAAAAAACTTCATGAATAAATAAAAAAAAAACACAGAGTATTCATATTTGTACTTATAAGAATGAAATAGTTCCCTAATGTTTTATACAGTAAGTCTGCAGCTGGCAACTAAAACCATCTGAAATTTTACAAAAGGGAAACTGCAGCTTTAACAACTATTGCTGGCAGTGCTCCCTCCTTCTTGGTCTTTGGATTAGTCATTGTCTGAGGGGAAAAAAACACTTTTTTGTAGGAGAAGTAAAGTAAACAGCCTCCAACAAGCGAACCTTGACAACCCAGATTAAGGAAAACATTGGAGATCAAACAGTGCTGCTGCTGGGCTGTTGTCATGAGCTGCCTGAGAGAGAGCTGCAGACTATTTGAACAGGCACTGGGGTTTGTGTGCTCACTTATGCAGAAATGGACCTTCGCAAATGCTGACCCAGGTTTCCAAAAACGCAGGATGAACTTTCTTTGCAACTTTTCCAGGGCCTGCTGTTTGACACGGCTATTACATACAGACGTTCAACCTTCTGTTGTTTCTGATGGGAACGACCTAAGTGTGTCCCCCACGTCTGCTTCTAGAAACAAGAATGACTGTACTTTCCTGCTCTGTACTGAAACTGAATAAATTGAGTTGGCAGAAGGGCGGGGGGGGGGTTAAAAAAAGCTTGAAATTTGAGGAAGAGCAGCTGTATGCATTGTAATGACGCAAGATGCTTAACACACCAATCTGTGATTTTTTATTATTTGGAAAGCCCTTGTTTCTAGTTTGGCCTCTTCAGGCTTGGGTAAGGCTCTTCTTTGTAGAGAGCTGAGGTTCAACTGGTAAGAAAGTAATCAGTCACTCATGCATTCAGTGCGAGGACTCCCATCCCTGAGTGGAGCGGTCCTCTCTTTCATCTGACGGCTCAGTATTTGTGAACACACATTGAAATACCCTGTGCTGGGTACAGAGGGGCTGTAAACTGACTGTGCACCCTAGCTCGCAGCTGAATGATAAGGAGAGTTATTTTCGGGTCCAGTGTGGGAATAAGGTTCTTCATTTGCTATATTATTTTCTTCAGATTTATTTGCCTGCTTCACTCCTCATTTGATTGCAGATTACAAGACGCCCTCAAAACCAGTTGCTTGAAACCTTTTTTTTCCCACAAAGCAAGACAAGTGACAGATGAATAAAAGGGAATTTTCTGGTAAATGAATTTGTCATGTGATTTTTGCATGTTTGAGTCGCACGACACAAAAGGGGATACGAGTATGGGCAATATGAATATGAGTGTAGCATGCTCATTAGTGCTGTATTACATGAATGGATAACAAAGGAAAGCAGAACAATATTTCCAGGGTAAAGGTTAGTGTGTCCCAGCCCCTGTGGCGCGGCCTCTGGCAGACGGTTCTCTGTGACAGCGAAGGCGATTGGTCAGAGAGTGGACAGCTTCAGGTGAGCTCTGTGCAGCTCCTCGGTCTCTATGGAGACTGCCAAAACGCTCAGGATGGCCATTAACTTGTGCAGCCATTAATTACTGTCTTCTACTGTCATCTGTCCTTAATAAAGGGAGGGATGCTGACAAAAAAAATGTCATCCGCCTGCACGGGAGGAGAGAGAGAGCATGCAATTACAATCAATTAACTTGAGTTACAAAATGAATTTACTACTGGTGTTGTGTATCAGGAAGCACAGCTTGTTCATTGCTGGGAAATAAGTTATGCTTGATCTGTTTAAAATATGTAAGAATATTTACTCAGTCCTTTTTTTTCTTTAAGGTGGCCTTTAAAATAGTTTCCAAAAAACAGAATTGTCTAATTCAGAAAGTTAGAGATGATCTTTTTCTACATTGGATTTTAAGGTAAAATGTCTTCATCTTAATCACATGAGGGAAAGCGAACAGGAACAATATATTTAAGAGAGGTGGCACTGCCATTTTTAGAAGTGCAGCGGAACCTTTCGGCATCCACTTCTATATATTTTTGGTAAATAATCAAAATATTCAAAATTTAGGCAATTATTAAAAATGAATAGACAGTGTGATGAATTGTTGCCGGTAAATGAAATATCCAAACAGTTTAATTTGATCATTATACTGTTATTCCTACGAGTCCCAGTTATTCTCTCGAGTGAGCCTCTTATAATGCAGTAGCATCAAAATCAGAGTTTCTTCAGTAGTGCAACACTACAGAAGCTTTTGGGAAGGATGCAGGTAAGCTACAAACATTTTGGTCCAGACATGAGGGGCTCAGACATATGCTGCAAGCTGTGCTCAGCTGCCAGGCTGAACCTCAGCACCTGTTTCTATCAGCTGTCCAGTCTGTGTGTATGTTTTTATGATGTGGCATGGTTGGGCTGATAATATCATTTTTAGGGATTTTTCTCTGAAATGCATTGATTATAATTCACACTGAAAAGTTTTAGTTTTTAACTCAGATTTTCAGTTGACTTCAAACAGAGTTTTTTTGCATTAAAATGTCAATAAACCATATTGCTGCAACATCCCAATTTGTTTTGCTCAAACATTTGTACATTACTCAGTAACTGTGATCTGACCATCAGTGTAACATAAAGATATAAATATATATTTGTTATTAATATTTACAAGTATAATAACAACATAATAACATATTTGTTTTATACACTACCTAATGATGTACCTCGTGCGTGTGCTTTGTGTGCATATAGGTCATTCACTGTCCCTCAGGTTGTGGCATGTTGGCATAACCTTAGATAGTCACATGCTGTTCTGTTTGTCATTCCAGGACAACATGGACAGGAAGTGAAGCCAGCTCTGAGAATAATCTAAAGCCAATTGTGAAAGTTGGTGACATCAGAACTGTAAGTGGTTCATCTCTGTGTCTGATCTTCCATAGTATATGTAGACACTAATTTATAATTTGAAGCCTGAGTCTCTCTTGGTGTGAATTTTTTCCAGTGTGATGTGATGTAGACCCCAATGTTTTTTGCTTTGCTTGTCACTGCACCTTTAAATTAGTATCTGGGGAAAGAAAAAGAGTAAAATAATGTGGCAGTAACCAAGGATGCACTGATCTGATATTTGGATAGAATACTGGGGCAATCCTGACTCAAAAAGCTGAATCAAATATCAGTGACAGCAAGACGATCTAAGTTACTACGCCACATGTCAGCAGCGGCACGTCGGTTGCAGGCAGGAGAGCTACAGTAGCATGGAAGAAGCTAACAGGATAAGCTTGGCAGTATCAGAATCAGAATCATCTTTATTTGGCCAAGTTTGTGGACACAAACAAGGAATTTGACTCCAGTTCACTTTGCTCTCTGCATGCAAAAAAAGAAACTTAAATAGGCAATATATACTCTCTCTCTCTCTCTCTCTCTCTCTCTATGTGTGCTTATAAATATATAATAGATAAAAAGTAAGAAAAAACAAGTTACAGAAAGTCTTAAGAAACTATACAAACTACAAGTGCAAAACTGAGTAGTGCAATGTGCATATGTGCTAGTTATATCAGTAGATTTCCTTGGTATGCTTGCCAGAATTTTAAATTAGCCTGCAAACTGTGGTCAAGTGAGCTGAGAAGACTGTAAAGCTCCAATGTTGCTTTCTCTCTGTTGCTCACTCTCATTGTTTTTTATGTTTTGTGTTTACTGCACTTATGGTAACATAAAGTGTTGTCGTCAGCTCTTTTAATATTATTTCACTTCATCCGTATCCTCTCTCCACTCCATATAAATACGTGTGTGTGAGGAACAGTAAAATAAAGTGCACTCAGACTGAGAGGAGGAAAGGTGAAACTACACTACTATGCATGACCACAAATGACAACAGCATGTAGCAGCCTAATGATTCTCATACTAAGCTGAGATGAAAGTAGGGCAAATAAATTAGATGAATAAGATAAATGCATTTTTAAAATTTTGTATTTATTTTTGTCTCATTTTCCTTTACTATTTTATAAATAAAAATGCCAATTCAGTAAAATTAAGTGCTTGGATATATTTATTTGTTAAGTTTTATTTTACCAAGTTAGGAAAGCAATTGAGGTCGTTGTTGTCTTATACAGTCCCAGTCTTTTTCTCACAGTGAGAAATGCATCTTATTTAACACTGGTATCAAATTAGGATGTGGTATCAACAGATACCTTAAGGTATTAGATTACCTTAAGGTTGGATTGGAACTGGAAAAAGTTGAATTGTTGCATCCCTAGTGGTTACTGTTGAGTTAAAGGGTCAGCTATGTTGTAATATCAGAACTCATATGGTACAAGGTGTTGAAAAGTCAGCGGGTTTCACTGGGGTAGGAATTGTGATATTTATCTAGAATAGACAGATAAAATGTGAAGAATCATAATCCGGGAATTGTAATTTTATAAAGGCAAACATTATGTTTTCAATAAGTTGGTGACAACTTGTGTGGTTTAATATCTGTGAGCTGCCTCCACCAAGAATCAGTTGTCAGTAAAGCTATGTGGTTAGGTCTGTGATGTATTTTGTCTGTTTGTGAAGAGTTTGGTTCTTGTGTTGCCACTGTGTAATTTTCACTTTTTATCTTTGGTGGCTTCTCTGTTCATGCAGAAAAAAAAGGAACTTCACTCGAATCACACTGTTTAACTCTTAAAACCTATCCAAAGCTGGATCTCTAGCACTTCAAAATAAAAGCTTTCATAGCCTGCCTATAGATTAGATCAATACTATGGTGTGTGGGAATAAGAGTAGCAAAACTGATATTTATTGATAGGAAAATGTCACAGACTACTACTTAAGCCTTGGTAAGTGTAGTAGGGATTGTAATGCAAAATGAGGTTGGAGGAGAAATCTTTTTAGGGCCTCATCCTTGACTTCTTGGCTGTGTTTTCACTTGCCAGTCCCAGCCTAATAAGAAACATAACATGGCAGAGCCTGCTCTTCCATCATCATTGCTGGGTGGAAAGTTGGTGCGCTTTGATCATGTCTTTTGGGCGCATCACTCCGGCTTAGTCTGCTGCTCGCTATGTGATAAGCCATCAGAGTACTCAGATCTGAGCCGGCAGCTCAGTGGGTTTGAGGAGAGACAGGAGAGAGTAATGGAGATGAGGAAAGAGCAGCAATGCAAATTTTGTTGACAGACTGTTGCTGCAGCTGTTCTCCTTGCCTTTGAATTCAACAATGTTACTGTCCCTCTTCACTCATCTGTGAAGAAAAGGCCACATTTCATTTTTAAGTCCATTCTTAGTTGAAGGCACCATTCCCAGGCTGTGTTTTTTTCCCTGTTTGCAATTAAAACACCTTTAATTCGAGTCCCATATTAGTTGTAAACACATGTGATTTAATTATTTTACAAACTGCTATGTTCAAATGCACTCTAACTGTGGTTAACAGATACAAGTTCACTTTGATGTTGAATGCTATCCCCTTCTCTCTGCTTTCCTCTGTCTCTACATAAAACATCATTTTGTACCCCCATTATGAAACGGTGCTCCTAATTGACGGGTTGTTGCTTGTTTATTTGATATATATTTACCAGCTGGGAGGTAATTGGGAAGCAGTAATTACCCAAGATGCAGTGCAGTGCTTAAGCAAAGGTGCTACCACGCTGATGAGTCTGGAGCACAGATGAAAGTATGCAGGTTACTATTATCATCCTAGCAGGCTGTTTAAACACTTGACAACTGAGAGCAGAGATGGCTAATTGGGCCGGTGTCCCTTATACAGCCTCATTGTTTACTATGATGATGTACAGTGTGAGATCAAACACACGATACTTTCATCTTTTTTTGTACAATTGTTAATGGCATACCTTAGGAGATAATAGCGACAATAAAAGGCCAGTGGACGTAAGGGCCTTATGGATCTAGAGTCCCTCCTGATGATGTAGTTCCCTCACTGATAATGGCCTTGTTAACTGAGATTCATTACTTCTTCATTCAGAGTCCCCTGGATATTAAGGAAGAGTGTTCTAAAACTATTGTTTTTGCTTCGGTGAAGTCATTCTGATGTGGTTTTGTGAGCTATTCATGGAAAGCGGTGACGGTATCTTCCCTGGCTCCTGATGATTCAGTTGACCTGAGACTGGGGCGGCGCGGGTGGTATTTGACTTTTCTTATGCTACTCAATTCCACTTTCACACCAAGTCTCGCTTTCTCTCTCTCACACACAGTCTCCAGTTCACTCCCTCTGACAGTCAGAAACACTCACCTTGTTTGTGTGCAGGCTGGTGTTTGGTAGCCCGCTCTCCCAGTAGATTCTCAGACATTGTTGTTGTTTGCCTGTATTGGTTGGAGTGTGTGACTTGCATTTGCCTGGCCTCCTTGGAGGGAGTTTGTTTTTGTTCTCAGTGTTGTAAACAGGGTGGGGCCCCATTCCCAAACCACTCAGTTGGAGATGGTTATTTTCACAGGAGTTATTTCTTTAATCATTTTGGTCAATAGATTAGCCAGGGCTGGAATTATGTGTTGAAGCAGATAATGTGGATAACCATTTGCTGCATGTGCTGACTAGATAAACACTGTTGTTTTTGTGATTAAAGTGGTTTTGTTCATATCTCTAACTTTGTTAGTACTGAATTATAGTTTTTAATATGCTTTGTCTTTTTTTTTGTAAGCAAAGCAAAGTTAAGCAAAGTTAAGTTTTACCATAGTATAGAATCTTGATACTTATGGTTTGGATTTTGTCAAAAACAGATTTAGATAAATTGAATTAAGCCGTTACTCAGTATTTTAAATACTTTTTAAATGACCAAGATATGAATAGCAAGATAATAATGTAAAATTAAAAAGGAGCTTTTGTACCTTGTGGGATAACAGTGTATAATTTCTCATTTAATTTTTCCATTTGCAGTTTTAACCGTGCCTGCCAGTATTTGCCAGTTTCAAGGATTTACTCGAGTCATGACATCTTGTGAATTTTTTTTTTTATAATAATGTTTTTTTAAACAACATCTGAAAAAATAATAACATTATTTTTAGGTGTTGTTTTATTGAGAGGATTTTCAATATTAGGAATTCATTTAAATATCAAAAAGCCATAACAAACTCAAGTCCCAGCCATGTTCATGAAGCAATTATTATTTATTTAATTGTAGCCAATTGGCTGATCATGTCTGAGCTAGACGTTTCTACAGAATACAAGTTTGCAATTAACACAAAGTTGCTGAATTGAGGTGGGAAACAAAAAGCCAGACGTTGAAACTCCTACAGTTACAGTTGTTTCGAAACAATTTTGGTCTCATATTTGGCTTCTTCTAGACTCCCAGTTTGTATAATATATTCGAGTTTGTGTTTATCAGGTGTAAAGTTGAGATCCACACAGAGATCCTTGTTAGGTATGATACATTTGTGGCTTTCACAGAGCGGCTCAGCATCACAGATTGTGAACTTGTGTAAAGTCCCTTTTAGAAGGGAGGCGACAACCGCATTGGCTGCCGGTTATCCTGCATAGGTAATACCAGAATCAAACGGCAGCAAACACAGCAGTGCACTGACATTTTACACACAGCAAGTGGCACGGTGAAATGGACCGGAGCTGAACTTGGTCAAATCTGTGCCCCAAAATCTGAGTGTAGGACATATCACCCTGCTGTGTCAATGCTGCAAAGTTACTGTCAGAGTAGTTAATCCTAAGACAAGTGCTACAGTACTGTTATATCTATATCATCATATAAGTTTAAGCATTTGGTTGATTTGTTTAGTATGTGGGGTGACACTAATAGCGTTTCACAAAATTGGTATCACAAAATTAGCTGTTAATCTGTTCATATACTGGTTTTATTTATTCTGCAGCAATTTATTTAGGTATATATTTTATGGAATAATGCTCTCAAAATTTCAGTAAAATTAAGCAAAGTAATCATAAAGTTCAAAATTTAAATAAATAATCTACTTTCATTTTATCTTCAGTGCTTTCTGAATGATATAGAATGTGCCTTAGCAACATTTTACTGGTAGTATTTCTCTTTTTCCTAAGACCAGTCAGCTTTCTCTCTTGACAGTAAGCATGCACATGCACATTGTGCTCAGGTGACATAACAGCACGCTGGAACAACAGGCACGTAGCCCATGTGTAAAACGTGATCTGTCAAAAACAAAATGAGTGTTTACAGTGGTGAGAAAAAGACAACAGCAAAAAGTGGCTGTAAAAATGGATAGACCAGCTTCTTTACAAGACTTACATAAGCTCTTAAACATCTCTCTCATAAATCAGCAATTGCAGTTGATCTGAATGGTGACTTGTGTAATGCAGCTGGTCTAAAAAAAGATAGAGAGAGAACAAGAGAATGAGTGGGTGAGTCACAGAGAGAAACTAAACTAGAACTGAAACTTATTTGTTGCTTATTTTGTTCCAGGTAGTAGAGTTAAAAGCATGAGAAAAAGTCTAATTGTGTACTTCAGCAGTAATGCGAACAGCACGTCACTTTCAGGTCAGCGTCTCTGTAAAAGGTGATGATGTGATTATGGGAACGCCAAAGGTTGACTTTGTGTTAGCAGTGACTTATGTATAGGTCAAACTTGAGAAGAAGGCCTTCATGTTGCACCACATGAAACACTGTGTATAAAAGGTGACCACATTCCAGGGTTGCTACCAGGGAGCCTCGTGTTTATGTTAAGTTTTTGTGCTTAGTTGTGATGAATCAGACATGTTACATTTTTTAATATGAATTCTTACAAAGGAGAAAAGAGTCATATTTTTAGCATATGTTGTTAAAAGTGTTTCCATTGTCATATGAGATTTTTATTCATTCCACTGTATATACTTTTGATGCTTTAATTGAAATGATTGAACACTTTTGGAGAATTTCTTCAAATTTGGACTTTTGGGGTTCAGAGATCAAAGGTCAAGGTCACTGCGGCCTCTCAAAACTAATTTCTGGCCATAACTAACAGCATAAGTCATATGCTGAAAAATTTCACACAGATTTCTAAAAGAATAAAATGTTTAAGTGATGTCCCTTTATATACAAAAGGTCAACTTCCTGTTCTGCAAAAACACTTTTCTGACAACTTTTTGATGCAATTACCCAGGAATAGAAGGGGAAATTGCAGCCATATTTCACATCTGTTGTGTTACTAAATTGGTGACACTAATCTTTGGTGCCCCCCCCGCAAGGTGGGCTTGTGATTGGTTTCGCTTCTCTGTTTATTTGTATTTCTTTTTTTTAGCATGATTACTCAAAATGGTATGGATGAATTTGAGCTTAGCCCAACTTGGCAGTGATTAAGTTTTGGATACTTTTTTTTGGAATTTTTGGATCATTTCACTTCATATTTTCATATTTCATATTTGAAACACATGTCAAACTGAAATAGGAAAAATAGGAGAAAATCATATTGATGTGCTCTAGAAAATGTCAGAAAATAATTTCAGATCCAGATATCCTTTTGGGTCCAGGGTGTCATACATCTCGTGTTTTTTAAGCATTTTCCTGCAATGTGAAAATTGGCTAAAAGTCCACAGTTTGTGAAATGCAAGAGTAATAGAGTGATGCTGGCAAAAGACATCAAAGTACATTCTGCTTCATGTTTCTCTCAGTGTCTCTCCTCCTAGCTCACGACTGTTACAGTTTACAGTTTATAGTTTACAGCCTTTTGTTTAAAAAATTTCTGCACCTGTTGTAAATGCTGTAAATGTAACTTAAGCAATCAGCTGTTTTGAGTTATTGGATATTTTTCTAAAAGCCTTTTCACGTTGTGTATAAGGGGTGCATGATGTACAAGGTTTTAATGTGTTAATGTGTGTTGACCAATCAATTTCTCACACTGAAAACAACTCATAGTGAGAAATGAGTAAATCAATCTTTTCAAATCCTGCTACAGAGAGGAGCTGGGCCAGGCTTTTGAGTGCATTTCTGTGTACTTTATATGCAATTGTATGCGGAGATTGAAGGGCTAATTCAAAGAATTTTAATCACTCTGACAAACCCTCTTGCAGTGTCATCTTTTTTGCAAATGCCCTATAAAATGAATAGATGAGCAGTCTCTTTTTAGAGCATAATGGCTGCATTAGAATATGAGATGGATAGTAGATGAAAATTCTGTATCCTACATCTACGCTTTCCCTTTCACTCAGTCACTCTGATCTCTTTTATCAATAGTGATCCTGTCTAAAAGACCTTCCAGGGCACAGTGAAGTGTTCAGTTGAACCTCGCATAGACAGAGGAATGGAAAAAGCAGAGGTGAGAACAATTTGAGCAATAAATTTTAGAATAACTGGTGCAGGATTGACTGTTTCAGTACAGGATTAGCTAATGTATGATTTCATACTGTAGAACCAATAATAGATTTGTTTTGTTTTTGTCTTTAAATCCCTCCACCTTCATTGATTGCAACGCCACACCCTCTTACCAGTGACCATCATAGTGACAGCTTTTTTTCCACCAAGTGAGATCATGCCATTGGAGGCTGTGAGTTGTTCTCATCAGGGTCAACCACATAGTGCCAGTCAATATGTAAACAATGGTGGAGACAGTTTCTCATAGTCTAACTGACATTTTCTTGGCTGATGATTCATCTGAAGATGTCATCTCACAAAGTGTTTTCAGGGTGCTCTGTACTTACAGTGGTTTGAGTATTTCACTCCGTGATCTCTGTTCACCACATTCACTGCCATATACAGCATATGTTAATATCATAGGCTATTCAAGGCAGTTCACTTCTTGACTGGACTCTGGTCTACTGTGTTCCTGACATACACAAATTCTTGTCTAAACAAACTATTTTTGCTGACAGAACGGACCTGTGTTTTTTGTTTGTTTTTTTTCTTTTTTGTGGGCCTCAAAGTTAACATTTATGGAAGTGATCATTAGACTAACTTTTCTAGCCCTACAACATATTCAAAACCGCTGAAGAAACTGAGTGAACATCAGAAGTTGCTCTGATCATGTCCAAATGAACCCTGAATCTCCAAAGATAAAAGATGAAATATTGTATAACTTGTTCTCCATTGCTTTTCAAATAAAACATTTCCTTTTCTAATTGGTGATGCGCACAATGTGATATGCACAGATTTGAGCATTTAATTACAATAGATGCACTATATTCCAATGACATCCTAGAGTCAAAACAGTTAAAACACCCGTAAAATGAGTTTCAAACCACTCCTGCAGCATCATCTAAAGTGTTTATTCTTATTGAATGGATATCAGCATGTGTCGTTGAATGTGTCAGCTGACAAATAAAGGGAAACTTAAGCGTATAACTGCCATAAATAAATATATTTCTAATTGATTTTTAAAAAACCTGAATAAAACCATGAGGGTAAGGGTAGGGTTTTTTTTTTATCAGATGACAGATGGGTGATTTTTATCAGACAGTGGCTATGTGCTGGCTATTGACACAAAGATTAACAGGCACTATAATATTTACTGTAACATTGTAGATATCAATATTGTGAAATAAGAAAACATTTGCAGTGTTAAAATACTGATTCACTTATAGTCACACAGTTGTTGTTGTTGTTGCTTCACCGATAAATGGTTTAATATGCTGATTGTATTGTGTCGATGCCACGTGGGTGCTTTTTCCCCCCTTTTTTTTGCTTCTTTAGATGGTGATTTGGTCAGTGGCACCTAAAGACATTGTTTTTGACATAAAGGGCCCTGTTATTGAGGTTACAGGAGGCAAAGGAGTTTCCTCGCTTTCATGTTGTGAGAGTGAAACCACAGATATTTTTCTGCTTTCTCCACTTGTGCTAATGTAAATGATTTGCATGGAGTTTGTCCCTGCTGATTAAGGCTGTTTGGACTGTTCTTCTTTGGAACCATGCCAATTGAATTTTCTGCCTTCTAACACGCTTGGAGAGTGGGGAATATGGTTCTCATTGGGGCCTGAGGCTTGATCTCCTTCTAGCCTCCCCCAGTCCTTTCACATCACTCTGACAATTAGCGAGCTCGACCATCCCCAAATGACACACGTAATTAAAGAGTTGGCATTATAATTACAATGTGTTTATTGTCTGTTTATGGGTTCTGTGCAGTGCATAATGCACTGGGAGATTTCTTTGGTGTAAATGGATTTCGGGCTCTTAATATACTTGGTGGTAAATGTGATTTCATGTGGTTAACATCTCGAAAACCTCCTTTATCAGCCCGTTGACAGTTGCTCAGTTTGTCGCACATACAACACAATTTTGGCTGACAAGGAAAGTGGCACCAGAAAAAAAAAAAGTAGTCATGGGCTTTTAACGGGTACAACAGTAAATGCATGTTAAGTAAATGATGCAATTTATTTCCTTCTTCTCATTGCCAGATTGGCTGCCACGGGACTTCTGCCAGCTTTAAATAAGTGGTACCCAGATGGTATTCACATGATGCCCACTTGGTTACAAAATGGTCCCAGGGAATAAAGCCTTGCCACAACAACCAATAGGTCAGCTGGTGAGCCTGTTGCTTTTGCACTTTGCATGTGCAAATGGGTTAATGTTGTGTCATTGGGCTGAATTCTTTAGTTAGTACAGCTTTTTCTCAGGGATATTAAATGAAATGGAAGATGCCCTGGTAAGGAGGAGGGTGGGATAGAGAAATAGGAGAGAGATCCTCTTCTGTCCTCTCCTCTCCTCTCCTCTCCTCTCCTCTCACTCTGCAGCTGTGCTGGTCCCCGGGCTTGCTGTCTTTTGGAGAAGTGGTGAACTGTGTCATCTCCAGTCACTAACAACCAACAGCTGCAGCGCCAGCCACTGCTGCAGATCGAGGGACAATGTGGAACCGATTTTCTAACACAAAGAAATAAATAAACAAAGCCTCTGGAAAAAAAGAAACAATACCACAAACAACACACAGCTTATGCAAATGTGGGGGAAATGTGTTCGCGAATCGATAAGCCCTATTTGTGTGCAAAGAGACTATAGGACAAGAGTGACCATTTTACACAGAGATCCACATAAACTAAGTGTGCTATTTTATTTGCAAGCGATACCTCAGAACATCTGTTTTTTCTCCTTTACAGTATATGTCAAAGCTGCACATTATTAGTGTATTTGCTAGTGTGTGTATGCATAACACACCAGATGTTTGAAGTAAAGTTTTAGTCACTGTGGTGGGAAAGGAGTCAAACTTTCAGTGGGCTAAAGGTTGAATATCATAACAAACTGCGCACTCACATAGTTAATTAGAGATATTTATCAGGAAATAGTAAATCTGTGTCACTATGTTCAGCTATTTTACTTTTGGTCTCATTTTCTGCTCTTGTAAATATGGGCATTCTGAGTTTGTTGCAAGAAAAATGAAATCTTAACATTGTTTAGCTTTTAATTCCAGTCACCTTGTAATTGTTTCTTTGTCATAAGCAGCTATTAGTATTGCTAGAAAATGGAAATGCTTTGAGAGACTCATCTCTTCCAGAGAATGGCTCTCTATCACACTCTCACATTCTTTTAAAAGGGAAAAGGAAGATGAATTTTGTCCATAAAGGCTGTATCACAAGGGCTTTTTATCCTAAATGGCTCTGGGGATTGTTATCTGTGGGAAGTGTGTCCTGCCTCCGTCGTGTTCAATCAAGTGTCCACTTAGCTGTGACTGGGAGTAATTGTTCCCAAGTGGGCCACACACTGACCTGTTAATGTCTGTGTTGACCCTGTAACCTTGTCAGCACGTCTTAGGGAGGAGTTTAAATCATGTGGATCTCCTCCGTGTCTTTACGCTACCGGGTCAAGTGGGCGTTGGTCCTGAAACACCACTCTCTTGTAATTGTCCCCAGCAGCATGGGTCAGCTAGGGGTGTTCCCAAAGATCGCCTCTTATTAGATGAGGTACTGGAAGTGGTGTGACTTAATGGGTCAGGCCATTGATCCGATTCACCGCCAGTGTCCCAGTCTCTGCAAATCCCAGTCACTGACTTGACTCTAGCTGATTTTAAGTTGCACTAAACCAGAGAGCCATTTCACTTTACATATAACTTACTGAGCCCTTCCCTCAGATTTCAGATTTTTATTTTTTTATGGTGTAACAACGTGAGAGCACAATACACATTTAAGGCAGCAGTGATGCACATGAATGGGCCTCATAGATAAGTCTAACTCACTTTCAGACAGTGTCATAAGCTTTAGGTTGCCCAGGGTGACAGAACAAGCTTGACTCTACATCTAAAGGAAGATGTAAGACTTGCTTACTCAAAATGTATAGTTATATTCATACAAAGTTATTACTGATATTTTTGCATGATGTTGATTGTCTGAATATCAGTTTAGGTTGATTTTGGCGCTACTGACCTATACCGGTATAACGTCAAGTAACCTGTAAGATGGAACCCGGAAATGATATAGTGGATGTTTGTATCACAGTTTTGGTCTTGGTCACAGAAATATTACAATTGTTACACTATGTTTTTAAAAGGAGATGTCTTTGTTTCCCTGTAACAAAGAGGTAAATAAATAGCAACAAAATAAAAAGACTGGAAAATATTGTCAGCTATTGGCCAAATAATTTTGTAAAAATCACATCATGAGCTCATGAAATCCACGACTTTTATAAAATCCCATTTGCGATACCACACATA
This sequence comes from Heterochromis multidens, assembly GCA_015108495.1. NCBI lineage: Eukaryota > Metazoa > Chordata > Actinopteri > Cichliformes > Cichlidae > Heterochromis > Heterochromis multidens. Next base: position 21,986 of record VUQS01031594.1, on the reverse strand, counting down.
AATCCCATCATATTTGAATCTCTTCATGAAACTGCTGAAGTCTGAGTGCTGTATTTTTGATGTGGCAAACTTGGCAGCGATCTTGGCCAAAGTCACAGACTGCCCTCTGTCGTCAATCTTGAAGTGAAGGGACCATCTGAAAGCAAGTGCTTCAACTGAGGGGCAATGGGACACAATAGAGGAGCCATCAATCCATGAGGGGGGCTGTCTGTTGGGGTCAACATATTTTTGTGAGTAATGACAGGCATGCAACAGAGTAATCAGAAGGGTCTTATCTTGGGCCAATGGTAGGCCCAGGAATGTGGACAGCTTGTGGAAACAACAGTCGCACTAATGGGGTTAGTTGAATTCCACACTGGTGAATTATGAGGAGCTGGGACGTTTGGGCTGTGGTTTGTTGTGTCTGGTTGGAAAGCTACACTGCTCCACACACAGACAGAGTTATAGATTTGGTTTTTAACACGCTTTCTCATTGAGCAGGCCAATTAACTGGGAGCTGAATTGCTTTGCTGTGTTGCTAGAGACACAGCTACATTAAACAGCAAACATGTACACACATATATCATGGGGCAACAAGCCACACATGCAGCCATGACTCCTGTGACAGGGACAAAACCAGATGTAATTTGTTACACAGCCTCATTTGCATGATCTGAATTGTATATGGAAGTCATTAGCCTCTTTCCACTTGTTTATCTGGCTACAGATGAATGCTTTTGAGCTAAACGGGTTTTTAAATAAACTACATGTGTATCATGTTACAAGCTTTTTGGAATTGTACTGTGACATTTATGTTGAAGCCTATATAGTAATATAAAAAGACCTTGTGGTATTTTTCTTGTCATATCAGTACATTGATTATTGCCTATTACACAACTTTTGTGTCATCATGCTTATTTTGTTGTGTAATTTGGTAATGTTCTTTGCTGTTTTTAGTGGGGTTTTTTGTTCTTTTAAATGTACAAGTGAAAAATCTCTTTTTTGGTGGAAACATAAGTATAAGCTATAAAAAATTAGTTCAACATATTGTTATGTTGGTATTACTCAAACAAGAAAATATTGTGACGTGTTTACTGGTTTAGGGTGAGAAATAAACCACAGATACAAACACTTGTGTGCCTGTCATAGTTCCTTATGTGCATGTTCAGATATAAAAGACAGATAACTTGATATGCATATAGGCCAAGAGTTGCCAACAGGAATCAGTGTGTCATAACATAACATATACCTGTGGCTGAAGATCATCACGTTTACTTTTGACATTCCTTATGTCATTTCTGTACGCGTGGGCTCCGCCGACCAGGGTAGGGGCTTTCCCCACCTTTCACTTCCTGTTTGTAATCTTTGTATCTTTCCCCTTCCTTCTCTCTCTCTCTCTCTCTCTCTCTCTCTCTCTCTCGCTCTCTCTCTCTCTCACACACACACATACACAAACACGTGCACACACATAGAGAGGGGAAGAGGCAGAGCTGGATAGAGCTAATGCAGACTGACA
>VUQS01031594.1:0-20471 GCA_015108495.1 Heterochromis multidens | reverse complement strand
TCTCTCTCCCCCTCCTTCTCTCTCTCTCTCTCTCTCTCTCTCTCTCTCTCTCTCTCTCTCTCTCTCACTGTTTGTGTCCTCTGTGAAACCCCCATGGTCCTGCCCTCAAGACTGTGAGCTGAAGTCTGATTGGAGGAATGGCATGCCAATCAACCCTGCACCAGTGATAAGGGTATGTGGCAGTCCTCCTACTAACCCTTCTCTTATTGCATACAGTAAAATGCGTGCTGTTTGTCTGTGAAGTGTCTTCAAAGCACGGCTAGATGTGACTTTTTGGCTTACATGTTTCAAGCCATAATTAGCTTGAAACACATCCCAACAGACTATTGTGAGCTTTTTAGCAGTTTCTTTGTTAAGCTTCATGGGCTACTAGGCATGAATGTGAATGACAGAGACACAAATAGTGCTGAAGAGAGCTCGCTGTTTTGGGGAAAGTATCTAATTTTACTGAACAATATTGCAATTATTTTAAATAAATAAACTTCAGGTCTGCATTTGTGTAGATTAGTCCTAGGCCTCTAAATTGCTGCCCCGCTTATCCATTTTTTCCAGCAATTTACAAAAGGTCTGAGGCTGCTCTTGTGAGTGGCTGTTTTCCCAGATGGAGAATCAGGACAGTCAATCAGGGCTACTTCACTACCCCTATTCCTGGAGGTCCCAATTCAGACCTTTTAAATGGAAACTCTTAAAACAATGATATGATATTGTTAGATTCAAGTACAAGATCCTGACATGAATTTACCATCTGTCCACTGCTGGTTGGAACAGCAACAAGCCTCATTGTCTCTTCAAATATGATAATAATACAGAAGTAAGTTTAACCATGATTTGGGTTACATTTTCAGATTGCAGTTGTAATTCTAGCTGTTGAAATGGTTTCTGGCCATTACAACCATTTAAAATGTCCTTGTTGATATATTCTTGAAACAATGAGGTGATCAACAGAGTATTAATTGACGCCTATTTTTTTGATAATTGATTAATTCAGAAAGGTCAAAAATTCACAGCTTCTATCTTCTTAAATGTTTGCTGGTTTCATAGTCTTCTGTGAAAGTGGTTAAAGTCTCTGTAGCTTTGGGTTTTGGATTGCTGGTCCGACAAAACATGACATGTCCTTGAGCGTCAGAACTTGATAATGGAAATTGTTTACATTTTGTTAGAGATAATAAAATTAGCTGTATCTCTACTAGTCTGAAAGAGTAACAAAAAGTGACTGCTTTAATATAAAAAAAATGCCCTTTCTTTTTTCTGAAAAATCCATACTTTTGTTTTTGTGAATGTTATATCCAGAAGTGTTTAGTGCCCCATTATAATAACAGCCTAAAATCAATAAATTGTTTAATATCTGTTAATACAGCACGTCATGCTCTGTTTGAATCTTGCACCATCAGCTGCTTTGTGTTTGTGACTCTCCTTTGTTTTTTAATATCTTTGGTGTGAAGTTGTCTTTCCATCCCTCTGCTCACCTCTGTCTGCCCTGGGAGCCCTGATTGGCTGAATACTTTCTGCACTATAGTCTGGCTGCTTGCCAGCCATACTGCCAGTGGCTGCCGTGCCCCCTGATCAGAAGAGAATGTGACATTTGTGCAGAGGTAATGGAATCTGCGTGCAATTAAATCTCTGACTGTGAAGAAGAGTCTATCTCCTCCTGCTCCCCCCATCTCCTGCCATTCCCAGCAGCAGGGGGGGTCAGGCACGATGATGAAACCATCCCAGCAGGCCCCTCGCTGCACTCTGTTTCCCAATCTTCATGTCAGGTTGTATTTTTTAACTTTGCCGCACTAGACCTGCCTCTATCTGGCAATTAATTACAGAAAATGTCCATTAGGAATCTCTCCAAATATTGTATAAAAATTAATATTCAATTAGAAAAATTACATTACATGGCAGTAACATTACTAGTGCTGTAATGAATACTTCTGCAGGTGACAGTTGTTATTTTGTCATGAGCGTTGTTGGGTAGTTAAGCATGGTTAGATGGGTTCTTTTCTTAGAGGAGTAGCAGAGAGCGAGAAAGAAAGAGAAGCAGAGGGCAGATTCATGCATGGATGAGAAAAGGGTCATATCTCTCTGCTCCTCTTTCTCTACTGCCCTGCCACTACACTTAACGCCTCATTTGTGGGCTTTGTGGCCAATGGCTTGAGTCTGTGATCTGTTGCCATAAAAGGTATTTTTTTCCTCTCTGCTGATGGGGCACTTGCTTGTGGGTTAATACCAGACCCCCACTACAGGCAGACTCATATCTAATGGATAATGGATATGCATATCCCCATCAGGACTGCTCATAAACATAAAACTCACTGCTGCCATTGTACTTGGTGGAGCTGGCTGAGAAGAACAGAGTAGCACCATGCGAGTATTTCCCTTGAACTTGTGTAGGAGTAGTTCCTATCTGTGTTCCTTGTCCTCACTGGGTGGACGGAGATGCAGGATATCCAGGTCAAGGTTTGGCTAAATCCTCCCTTGTTGTTCACACCCTGTGTGGGTCTGTCCAAAAGGCACAATCTAAGTCCATACCTCTCTGCAGATCAGCCACTGGATCAAATATATAATGTGATTATTGAAATGGGAATTCATCTTCCTGTTCCTTCAAACAATGAAAGATTACAGTTTATTTTTTTCACATTCTGCTGCTGAATGTCAGAGCCCAGCTTTAATGTGACTGGTTTCCTGTCACAGTTGACTCTTCTTTTTACATTCAGCTTTCTCTGGTAATGTATTTTGTCGTGATGAATTATTAATATCAGCGCTGGTTGAAGGGAGTGTTGTCTCAGAAAATATGAGGGTCACTCTGTTTCTTTTCATTTCTGCAACAAAGGGTTAATTTACACCAACAATCAAATGAACCTCCCTGTTTCCTTTCTGCCCTATGGATCATGATAAAAAACTGCTGGTCTTAACTTTATTCACTAACATCCTGCTAAACAACAGAGAGAGCCGTTCCTGTTGGCTCTCTCGCTCTCTCTGTCTTTCTCTCTCTCTCTGTTTTCCTCTGTTGCAGATGGCTTTGGTGTGTTTTGTGATAAAGAGAAAAAGGCTTTGCTCGGGGAAGGAGAGAGAAAGAGGCTTACGCCATTAGTGTCATTTGAATGGTGAATTAGATCAGACTGACAGATAGATGCGGAAAATTGTTTTAATTGTATAATTATCTCTGGTTAGCCACTTGTGCGGAAAAGTGCTGTGATGTGGGTGAAGGCCAGGGAAGAGCACATTTTGGCCTTTATGTGCTTATTTTGTCTTTGCACAGCAAATGAACAACAATTGGGGGTCCTAAGGATAAAACATAAACACACCCAAACTCGCAGACACTCACACTCCCCCTGGGCAAGTTGAGACGTGCTCATTGAGATGCTGCCCTTTAAAGTAACGTGTCTGGCCAGTGAGCCTTCTCCTCAGGCAAAGAAGAAGGCGCCCGTAACCGTCTGATCAAGATGGCACAGCTTAACACAAGTGTAACAGCTATGCACAACATTCAGAGGAGAGAGAGGCTGAATGTATTTGTGACATGCCTAATCGCATTCAGCTGATTTCTGATCGGATGCAAAATACTAGACTACACACAGATGGCAGTAAATATGTGGCTTTATAACTGTCACCTGCTCCGTGCATTTTGTTCTCCTGTAGAACACTCCCATGAAAGAGTTTGCATGAAGCTCCTATCTCAACTGCCAATTTGGTTGGAAAATATTGCTGTTTTAAACAGTGAGGAGTTACTGTTGCAACACAACTTGTTTGTTGGTATATAAAGTCTGATTTTTTCACTTAGTCTTACTTTGTTAATTCTTTTTACTTAGATCATTAATAGTTTTGGACAGAAGCAGTCTCCCATTGCAGCCTTTGGGCATACAATGTCATTACTGTTAAAGTGACAGCTGCTTGTATTGACTATTGCTGCTGTTTTAGTTTAGGTTTTGGGTTCAGATTTAAAGAAAATGTCCTGATCTTATTTCCAGTAGACTTTATCAGTGAAAGAATTTGTTTGATGGAATTTTCTAAAATTCTCAGTGCTCTCTGTCGTTTCCTCTAAATATAAATATATATAATAGATCTAACTATGGCCATTTTGATTTGATAATCATTCAATTTTCATAAACATAAAAGCACCCATAATATATGTAGCTGTAGCATACAGTCTTATTTTGACAGATCAGTTACTGAGTAATTTTTTCAAGCCTGGTGGGCAAAGCTAAGCCCAGGCCAAACACTGATGCGCTGCAGTCAGCAGCTGCATGCAATTTTCAGCTCAGCTCATTCAAGTGTAATAAAACAGTGCAAGAAGTGCTGGAGGATTGCGGGCCTGGATGCTCTTGATCTTGAAATAGGACCACCTTTGGGGCAACGGTATAAACAGTAAGTGGAGCTGCTATCCTGTGAGTTTCTGTCATTTATTTCATTCATTGGTTGTTCCTCTTCCTGCTTGTGTCCACAATCAGAAATATTTTACTACGTAACAATCTTGTTGGTTTGTAATCATAACAAGAAGGATCTTCAATAGTTAATCAAAAATGGATATTTGCACACTGCACCAGTCTTGCAAAACACAGCAATTCATGGACTGTGAGCTTGTCACGTCTCAGTTGTTACCTTCGTCATGCTCTGTTGTTCAGTTGCATCTCCTGTTATAATGCACAGGGGATTAGCAGGTAACAAGGCAGCAGCGCTTCTCTGAGGATGTTGCGCGTGGCTTTGAATGTCTCGCACAATACAACATAAATGAGGCGGGGGGTACCACCAAATGGTGATTTCCCAGCTACACAGGGAGCCTCCTCCTGGATAATGTGGTAATGAAAGGTGACAGGAAGGACTCAGGGTCTGGAACGAAGCCGGGGCAGCTGGTCAGAGCAGGAGTATAGGAAGTAGTGTGCACCAGGGCTAAAGTGCAGTGAGAAGCAAATTAAAGCTCATATCTGCCATCTCCCTCGCCTCCCTGCACTTTCCTGTTTGGACTTGAAGGTGATTGGGAGCCAAGGCGGTGACAGTTGACGGAAGCTACGCGGAGGAGAGAGTATTTATTTACAGTGAGATGCAGCGATGCTTGTTCAGGATGCGGTTTCACGCAGGATGTGCACCCCCTTCTCCACCACCACCACACACACAGACACACACCTCCTCCCATCTTTCTCATCTCCACCCTTACGCTACAATCCCCAGGTTTGATCAAGAATGGGAAGTGAGTTATTGGAGAGGAGGGGCTGGCCTGCTGCAAGCCAGGCAGCCTGTATTGTGTAAGAGGCTGGGTCTGGATCCAGCCAGCAGAGAGCTCACTCAGCATGCCTTCCTGCCTAACCCAGGAGGTGGTACCAAAGTCAACATGGGTCACTGAAAAAAAGGAGTGTGAGGCACTAAGATTGCCTTGTGGGACAGAGATTTTCTAAGTAGAAAATGTGAATAAAACGGAGCACGTGAGAAAAGCTTAAGTTTAAAAGAGTGTGTGTTTTAGGAAAGTTCAAACGAGTGTGTCAGGTACGCTTCCAGGAATTCCACCTTGTAAAGCAGGGGTTGGGGCGTGTGTGTAAATCCCAATAATTACACTGTACACTGGTTGCAGTGCAATTACCATTGTTGTCACCCTATAATACACTATTCACATTATTGTAAACTGCTCATTTTAAAACATGCAAGTGTGTGCAACATCCTTTCATACCACCCAAGAGGAAATACCCAGAAACTATTAGTTTATTAGTCAGATAAAAGTGAACCTCCAACAGGCACAACTTTTTTACTTTTTCATTCTCTTCCATCTTTGGCTTTCATCTGGTAAGATATCAGATGGTGAGCATACGAGTGTATTGAATAGGTGAGCTGTTCTGATCTCTGCTCACTAGCTGTCATGTCGGCATTAATCCGTCCAAAGTTTCAAAGGCAGGTTTTATGACCCGCCTTACGGCCTCATCTGTGTGGACAGCGGCATCTAAACTCTGGAGAACCTGCCACATAAAATCCACATCTGTTAAAGCCTAAATTGTAAAACAGCCCCCACGTGTCTAGGCAGCGTTGAGTTAATAATATACTTAAGTACAGCTTATTACACTCCCTGCAGCAATAGCAGCCATTGTGTTAAATTCACTTTTTTGGACAAGTCTTACAGCTTTTTGACCCCCTTTTTGACCTTCAAAGCCAATTTTCATTATCTTTTTGACAAGTGAAATTTAGCAGTCAGTCTGGTAGAGTTATCCAGACAACTAACAACTAAGTGCTGAAACCAACAAGAATGTTTGAATGAACTACATTGAGTCAACTTTTAGTTGCTAGCCTTGCTTGTATAGTCAAAGATCAATATGAAAATGACAGACAATTTCTATTAAATCACTAAGAATTAGAAAGTAAAAGCAAGTATTATTCTCAATCTTGAGGTTTACCACCACTGTCCAACATATAAGGGATGATTAACACATCTGTGGGTGATGCAATTTAAACAGCAGTTGTCATTACAGATACACAGTTGCTACACACTTCTGCCGGCTCAGTCTCTTAAAGAGGAAGTGTTGCTTCTCCCCGTTGGTGTATTCAATCATTGCTTCCATCAGTGCTTTCAGAATTCAAATGTACTACACGTTAATAAGTGCCCTCCGTGCTTCTTTTATCCCTGTTAGTTAGCTGTGTTCTAGTCATTTCTGTCGTGGGACAAGTCTTCAAATCTGTGAAGGTAGCTATTGACCTGACAGGAACAGCATGTGGAGGTGACTCACATATACAGCAACATAATTTCAGTACTGATTTGAGGTTTCTTCAAAGGCATTTGGCAAATAACCTAAGGGAGAACCACAGTGCGGCAGTCGAGGGGGAAAGATACATTTAGAATAACCATGAAAAGCAGACGTTGGTGGGAGAGCAGCATGTAAGATTTTTTTTAGATGTCCTGTGTCAATGATTTTCAGAACATTGAAGATTTATTTTAATTAACAAGGCATAGTTGTTACTTTTTAAATGTCATATAAGTGAACAGCTAGTAGCTTGTGTGTGTTACATGTGTTTGTTATATTAGTTTCACAAAATGAAGTAAGTGTATGTAGAAGTAATCCTTCTGAGCCAAAAGCTCAAGCTTCATACTGCTCAAAAAAAGCTCGGTTTCAGAAAGTTTTTTTTTTTACTCTTGGCTCTGTATGATGTCAGGGAGAGGGGATATTTTTAATATTGTCATCTAACAAAGCACACACAGCTGTGGCTGTGAGCACAGAAGCTCCACCCACCTGCTACTTTATGACAGTGGATGAACTGAAGGGGGGTAAGATACATGAGGATTATTTTGAACTGTACAAAAGCTGCTCTACAAGAGTATAAGAACAAAAATATGCAGTTAAAAATTAGCAACACTGGTATACTTTAATGTGAATTCATAAAACTGAATTAATGTAAAGATTTCTTTTATGCATGGACTGTTGTTATTACAACACAATTGATTTGATCCAAAAGTAGTTTTGAGTCTTGACATAAATACACAATGACTGGGACAAAGTCTGGGACAGTCTGTGCTTTTTTAATATCTGTATATATAGGAGTCAAAAGGATATATCTCCATTTGTAATAACACTATACCTCAAAGCTCATTTCCATTCACAAGCCAAACATTCCCTCTTAAAAAAGTGAATTTAGCCAATATTGTGAAGGTCAAATAGATTCCAGATTGTATTGTTAAATGCTTTTATCAGGTCAGTGGATCCAGCAACAACACCTGTTACTGCTATAGACTCAGAGGGAACGGTCTTAGAGTATCTCCACTGTTTTTATTCATTCTTTTCTGCCCTATGGCAGTGTATGTAATTGATGATGACAGCGTGGTTACCTCTTCCTTGAATTGGTTTTGATTTTCTATTTACTGCTATATACAATGCTGTGTATAGTTGGGTCTTAGACTAATTGATGTTTTGGAAGATGAGCCCAATTGGATGAGTCATTAGGCCTATTACCAGAGTTTTATTAAATGCCCCCACCCAAAAGGGGGGAAAAAATCTGCTGTGGAATATTTCCTTCCTACAATAACAGGCGCTTGGATTGGTAAAAGGCAGATAATATATGTGTGAGATTGATCAGTGAGTAGCGACCCCATTATCTCCTGAGATGTTAATTACACTGTGCTCAGCTTGCATGTCAAAAGGCAGATAATTGAAGAAGGTAAAAGATGTGCCACACTTTATTTATGCTTTCACTTGCTGGTAGAGGATTTGCTCTCTCTTGTATGTCCTCTTCCCTCCTCATCTTTCTTTTCTCCCTTTTTTTGTCTGCAGTGTATTTATTCTTCAGTAATATCACATTGTCATATAGCTGATACATTTTTGGAGTTATTATTCACAATCCTCACTGTGACGAATGTTCTGTCCTGTCTCTGTGTCACAGCTCTCTGCAGGGCCTGTAAAAATCCTGAAATGATTTAAATGAAATTACTGAAATTCAAGACATTTAAAAGTTCTTGTATTTAGATGTTTGATAAATTCTTTGTTCAGACCTCCTAAAGATCTCGGTGGTGCATTTTTCTCATACTGCCAATTCCAAGCTTGATTTTAGGTTAAAATTCAGTGTTTTTTTATGTGCCGTTTAGACCTGCAGACACACTGGTAATTTGTGTCTGATTCTTAAATCTGCAGATTACATTGAAACCCCTTAAAGGACATCAAACTGAGGGAAATTGCAACTTCTTAAATCTTCTTAAACTTCTTAGACCTCATTTCCAGTTCTAGATGTTTAGTCTTGGACTGTGCAAAAGTAGCTTTGCATGATTCACAGTTTAAAATATTCCTTATTCATCATATACCGGGCCTTGTTGGACCCTGTCAGGTTATCCGCTGTGTTTTCTTACTTCCTTTAAGCAAACTTTCTTCTGATTGATTACCCTGAGATGACCATATTAAGTCTCTGATTGACATCATGCAGATCCAAAAGCAGAAATAAAAGCTGTCTGAAACTGAGCATGACTTGCAGGGATTACCTAATTATTTGACCTCATTACTTGAAAACTTGGCCATGTTTAATGTGAATATTCACCACTGCATCAGTATACATTTGATAGAAAATAATTAAAGGCATTACAGGTCCTGTTTAAAATTAACCATGATTTACTGTACTAGGACAATGCTGTGTAAAAATTATTACAGTGCCTACAGCTGTTAGAGGATGAGCCAGTGTTTGAGAATAACAGACGAATAAAAGAAAGATGATGGAAACATTTCTGGGGTAGTTTTAGTACTGTTATCCGGCGCCGGAATTAAAGCATCTGTCCAGAGTGATCTTCTTAGATGCACACTGAGGTGAGTCTGTGAGAAACACCAGAAACTCAACAAAATACTGTTGCTATTGTCTTTTTTTTTCTTTCTTTTTTGTTTTTTACATTGTTTATGTCTTCAGCGTGGTTCCCCCCCCACCTGAGTACACGGTGTCTGTAAACTTCCTATTGACACTGTATAAGCCATAGGGGACATTTTGTATTTAAAAGAAAGAAAAAAAAATCTTGTTTGTTATTTCGCGTGCTTATAGAGATAGCGTTTCCTGTGGTTTCCTGTGGTATCTGTGTGCTGCAATTTACAAGTGCACGTGAATGCTGTCTGCACTCCCAAAAGTGAGAAAGTGCATGCACACACACACACACACACACACACACACACGCACACACACACACACACTCTGGTGTTCTTTTTTCCTTTCTGTGTTCTCATCTTTGCTTGGAGTGGAGCCTCAAGGAAGTGGTCAGACTATGGTCATCTGTCTTTGGGGCTGATGGACAGCAGCATCTCAGATGATTTAGTGCATCACCTGGTGGACGCTGTTAAAAATGAGGCCCTTTGATGACATAATTAGACATGTTTTTTAGGAAACTCAGTACAGAGATGAAGCTGAGGGGTGTAGCACAGTTTCACCGTTGCTTTGACATCTTCTGGCTTTTCTTTACTTGGTCTGACCAATATCTGAAATCCATTAGCATCTTCCTACTTGTTTATGTGCAGGCCAGGAGGCTCCATGAGGCAGACAATGAACTTCATTGGATTTAAGGTTTTTATGGTATTAAGTTGAAGTGTTTTTTTCTCATTTTGACCACTTTTTGTGTGCCAGAGAAAGACCTCTGCTCTCTCAGATGCTAGCAAGCTGTATTTTGCTGTGGCAGTGCAGCCTTATCTGCGCTTGAGGTCTGTACTTTAATGGGCTTTATTGATCTAAACAACATCAGGGGTTGCGGTGATGTTATTAAGGCAGAGATAACTTCTGTGTAATTCCACTCCAACAATATATTAGCCTTTTATTGGTCTAAATAACTTTGCCTTTTAGACAGTAATGCACCAGTAAGTCACAGCAGCTCTTCATGTCGGCAGGATCTTAATAAAGCATTTCCTCTGGACATCCTGCTGCAGAGAGAGTGAAAAACGACAGGTTAAAAGGCATGCTGGGAAGTTTCCATGCCATCACTGTAAATTATCTCTTTTGAATACATAAATAAAACTAGAAGCGAGCTGTGAACAGGAAGGGGTGGGGGTGGGACGGATTGGTGGAAGTTAATACAAATGTCTTCCAACACTCTCAGTTTCACACATGGAGGTGCTATAAGGATGAACATAGGAGGTTCCAAAAGAAGCCAAACTGGAATATGCGTAACATCATGTATGCAGTAGCATATTAGTGTTTGCCTCTATGTAATTTTTAAGGACGCATGTAATCTAGATAAATCTATAATTGTGTTTTCATTTGGAATTTTGATAGGATATATATACATAACATAACACGTCTTGTGGTCATTGCTGTAAACAATAACAATAAAAAATACATTATAGCTCAGTCATTCTGCTTAACTGTTAAAGAAAATAGATTTAGATAGAATAAATTTATAAAATAAATGCATTGGTTGATCAAAAATACCAGAATAAGGGTTTTTGTAGTTGCTACAGGTTTAGAAAACTGTTTATTTTTATGTATTTTTTAAAATAATTATTGATGCATTGCCCATGGTGCATTGTGTGTATGCAAACTTTCTTAATGGACAGTTGCAATAATTCTTTCCTTTCAAGGGCAGCATGCTGTATATCTAATATTTATATGAAATAACGAAGCCATTTATCTAGAAATGTATTTTCTGGGGGTTGGGGGTAGGGCTTCATAATTTGCAGCTATTTAAAGCCTTGGTTTTGGTAATGAATTATTTTGTCATCTCGACTGTGATGAGATTCATCTTTAATAACTGTAACAATTATTTTATTAAAAAGAGAAGCCATGCATTATGGCTATCTCGCCAAGGTCTCAAGCTGGAAGGAATTCTCATTAAGAGCATTATATTACCCCGGTGTGCTTTCAGTTGGATGTCCCGCTGAAATTACATTAGGTGTCAACAATGTTTGTGTTAGAAGTAAGCAGTCATATTTACAGAGGCTAGCTTTTTTCATTTGCTGGCTGACACTGGGAGATGTATTAAAAAAAGATACTAATGCTCCATATCTGATTAAATCACGTACAGTGAAACTCCTTTAAAGTGTTGACTTTTAATATAAGGCAAGCACTGTTCTGTCATCAACAAAGACATAAATCTTTATTCAGAACTTTTGATTGCTTGAGCTTTTTTTAAAAAAATTTTTGTGATTTATTTAGCTGGCACACACGACTGTAATCACCCCTCATTCCGTCCATTTAGAGCTCCCAAACTATAAGCATCAGGTTGTTTGTGTCATGATTGATTTATCAGTGATTTTCATCTACATCCTGTGTTCCTTCTGATGGTTAGCGTGGTGTGCAACGTTGTATTTTGTTAATGGTTCCAGGCCCAGGGTTGCTTCTAATGACATGGTTGTAATTGTTTGTCAGTGTGATAATGTGTGATTTCCTATTTCCATGTGAAGTTGGACATTTGATGAAGGAGGGATCTTGTCAGGAAGACAAAGTGCTGTCATTTGTCACCAGCTAAATGAGCTTCTTGCCAGACATCCTCTCAGTTTTCAATGGCAATATCATATTCACAGATCCCCTTTTGGGCCATTGTCATGATTTCCATATTATTCGGTGCATTGCATTAAAGAAATGAATTAAGCTTAAGCACAGAAATCCAGATGAAGACAGAGACATATGAAATCACCTGATTTTGGTGCAAAGGTCAGTTAAGAAAAGTGAGAAATTATAACACTGAGATTAGAACTAAATCAACAATGAGAAAGATGGTTTCACTCTCTCAGTTCGTGCTCTTTGCTGACATATAGAAATATGTTAACTGTATTTCCAGAAAGACAGAAGTGAAATTACCGAGTTTGGTAATCTTTTATTCTTAGTGTTTGCTAGCAGTCATCACTTCCTTAAACTTAACATTTTTAAATGGAGAAACTGTTTCATCATCTTCACAGGAAAGACTTTGTCAGTTCATGTCACTGTGTATATTTTTTCAGGTGCAAAATATGGAGTGAAATTAAGTTGAATTAATATGATTTTTGTAGGGGAAATAAAAGTTTAAGAGTTTGCTGATGCTGTTGTGCTGATCATTATTTCACTGAAATCCAACTTGGATCCTTTGTTATAGTTACTAATTGACTAAAAATAGAGGAGTGTGACGCATGGACTTGTTTTGGGTACTGAAATGAGGCATACCAGAAAAAGTTTGAGTCAGTAGTTATCTTAGAACATGATAACATTCATTCAACATTCATTTATTTATCCGTTTCATCTCTCCAGTAACATCATAAACTTATGGGGCACATGATTGCAGCAATTGAAGGTCGGGACTGTGGGACTGCCTTTATACTTTCCAAAGTCTTTGATGTAGTTGTTCCCTAACAGACTGCTTCTGTTTCTGATTAGGCTGGTTCCATATTGTGGGGTTAGGGGCAGATTCTTCCTAGTTAACAATCTAATGAGCTAAACAAGCCAAACAAAGGGGAGGTGCACTGAATAGGTCTCCTGGGGCAGGGGGCTGCCTAATGTCACAAATGCTCTTCTGTCTTCCTTTTCCACTCAATATCGATTCATGTCTTCCGTGGTTATGCTCTGTCTGCTGTAGCACACATGGGTGGTAATCAGCTAAATGTAGCCTCTGCTTTCTTATTATTACCTGGGTGCTTAACACTGGTGTTTTTTTTTTTCTTCAAGGACAAATGGTGTAGGAGAAGGCAGATCCCGTGTGAAGTCCCTGAGCTCTCGCTGAGCGGCAGATCTCTTTTCAGCGCCAGCTGTTCTCTCAGATACACCAGGCCGTGCTGAAATTCTCTTAATATAATTCTACGGGCTCAGGAGAATAGTGCAAAACAAGCGTGCCAATGAGGAGAACGTTGAATTTTTCATCAGTGGGCTTCAACTAGCTGAGTTAGTGGGCAGCGCTCTCATTCATGAGCAGATGTTCAGTGCAGTTACACTCTGCAGTTAATGTGAACTTACTGGCCTCTCTGCCATTGGCTGCAAGGACGTTGGCAGCAATCTGGCATCTGAGAATTACTCCCAGTAAAAGGCGCAGTCCTGGAAAGTGTTGCCCCGGCCTTTTTTAGCCACTTCCCAGCCCAGGAGCTGGATTCTGGACAGGGGAAGGCACTGACAGCTCATCCGTCTTCAATCCGACAGTGATGAAACACTCGCCACTGTTTGCCTGGGGAACAGCTCTGAAATTCCTGCAGATAATTTTCACATTTTACGTTCACTTCTAATGACTGGCTGAATGCCGACCAACACCACTCAGCAGGTGAAATATATTTCAGGTGTATCTGAAATAGAAGCACTTAAAGATACCTGCCTCAGTTGTTACAATGAAACAGTACATATAGATGTATTATTCCAGTACCCCTGAAAGAGGAAACTCAAAAAAGAGGCACCTGTGAGGGGGAACAGTTTGGCTCTGGTACGTCTGTAGCTGTAACCAGCTGGTGCTGTGGTCAGCCTGGTGGGATGTATTCTCTCCCAGCCTGGTGCTTCAGACATCTGCATATCCAAGCTGCCTAGCTTGGGTTTAATGTGGTCATACAGATCTGTAATAGTTTAATCCAACTAGGCAAAAGACTGTTTGACTGGTGTGTGTATATGACATCAAATTTAGTAGGTGGCATGCCAATCATCCTAAGCTTGTGTGAAAGTCATCGCAGTAAAGTTGTGCATATGGGACTTAAACAGTGCAAATGACAAGCTCTTGTTTCTCTGCACGTCTCATTTTCACTTTCTAATTGGTCGTTTTCAGGTTGGCTTTACGAGAGCAAAACTAATTAGTGTTTCTAAATTCAGCAGAAAAAAAGGCAGTTGAGTTGATTGTTCTGGTTTCCTCTCCTGTGTCAGGCGCTCAACAAGAAAATAAGACTAATCATTTTCAAATTGCTCGTATTTTTAAACCCCAGAGCTGAATGTCATTCCCAGTCTCTTGGCATTTTGTTTGGCAAGATCAGGGAACAGTGGTTGCCCTCTCGCCTGTGTGCTCTCTTTGTGATTCGTGGGAAGTTTGGACTTGGGGCCAGTGGAAAAAAACAATGTGTTGTGTTTTAGGTGGGGTTGTTTCTGCTTTGATTGGGAATGTCCTGCTGACAGGAGCAGCCTCGCAAGTTTACAGTAGCTGTGACATTGCTGTTACCTTTATTCAAAGTCCTCCAGCTGCATCGAGCCCTCAGGAAGCCCAGCGCAGGCCCACATGGGCGGCTGACGGCCCACAGAGAGGAGAATGAGCCCTGTTTGAGTTGGCAGACGCTCCCCTCTTGGGGAACTTTTGCTGCCTCTGCAGAAAGGCCAGTGGCGGCAGCTCTGGTGGGGCGGCGGTGATTCTTGGGGCAGGATGGGCTTTTTCCACCTCTCCTCCCTTTCAGGAAACACATTTCGCCGTTTCTTCCCTGCGTGTTTGCAAACGGAGGGAAAGAGTTAAGGCGAAGGGGCATGGGGCAGTAGAACTGAATGACAGAGCTCAGCTGTAAGAGTCTGAGTGCTAATGTGTGGCAATTTGAAAAGGGCGAACAAGCTATTTCAGAAAGCACGAGTGTTGTCAGAACGCAGTGCAGCAGAGCTTTATTTATACTGAACAAAAACATTTACAATGTTCTGTAAGACATGCTCTATTTTTATTTTTCCACCAACACTGCAGGGATTCATTCTTCAGAAAGCAGTAATTAAAAAATGGTTGATCTAAGGTTAGGGAGGAGGAGTGCTTAAATGCAATTAGAGCAATGCTCAAATTAATTTGGACTCAGTTACAGTTGTTGGAATTTGTCATTATTTGTTTAATCAAGGGAGTTCTTGTTTGAGAAGCTAAATCTGTATGTACTGATATGTAAAGGGGGGCACTGGGAAGCCTATTTAAACCTACTTTCTGCCTTACACGAATATTAATTTGAAAGTGACCTTTTTTGTGACCTTTCAGTTTTGCGCTCATACTTAACTGAGAGGTGCATGTGGTGGCATGTTGTGACACCACGGTTATTATTGAATAAGCTGATTATGGAAAACTGGTATGTTCTTGCTTTTGTCACCTTCACGATTGAAATAATTTCCACTGTTTCTCTTTTTTTTCCATTCTACCACCCCCACCCCTTAACTTTCCTTTACTACCTCCTCTCTTCTTCTTCTCTCCTCCTCTTCTATTGACTGCTTGCTGATCCAGCCAGGACACTCCAGTGGTGACATCCTGTGGAGCCATAGATTAAAGTAAGTGCTTCACAGAAACATCAGTAGACACCAGCATTTGGTTAAGAAACACTACTCATGTACCAACTTTTGGATAAATTCTTCCTAATGTCTTCTCAAAGAAAGGCATTATATGGAAATAGTTATGAGTTTGAATGCCACAGGATGATAAGAAAGGTTTTGCATAGTAACCGATTTCCTCCTTTCCTGATGCAGTTGCATATTGACATGACTTTGAATGCTTAAACATATGCGAGAGGCCAGGTCAGTGAGTCGTGTTGGTGTTCAGAGTCAACTGTGAACCTGAAAAGTAAAGAAAATTGCAGATAGTGTGCTGTCTCATGTCTGCATCCCCAGACTATCCTAAAAGTCATTACTCCTTGTGTGGTGTATAAACACGTCAAAAACAAACAATGACCCTGGGCAGACTCCACACTGCAAAACAATTTCAAAGCCTGCAGTGTAGTGTAAACACAAAACATGGCTAACCTTCACGCAGGGAAGACTTCACCTTAAACCCGGTGTTTGTTTTATAGTCCCTGTCGACCTTGGTCAGATATAGTTTACATCTCTTTGGTTTGGTTTTCAGGTCGATGTAGCTCAGGTTCTGTGCTGACATTTCGGGTTGAGGCTTTCAGTGGAACTCTGTAAACAACATGTGGGTTTATAGAAGAAGCTTTGAAATAGACTATTATTGGAGATCTTATTAGTCAGGTCTTCAAATTAAAAAAGATAGAGAAGAAAACCTTGTTCACAGTGGTGAATGTGTCATGACTGATATTCAGTGTTGTTCTAAACCAAGTGTAAACACTGCTTTGCGGGGTGTAGATTTCCCATACAGGGACTCTATGTATTGAGCAATGAATATTCATTTTCTCCTCTGGTAGACTCTTCTGCCTCTCTGAGCTCTTTCACACTGAGCCGGGGGTGACTGTAAGGCGAGGTGAACACATATTTTTAATAAAGCCCAGCTGCTGAATGATCAAATAGAGTCTCTAATTAAGGCCTGAGTGTACACCCATGTAAAATTCTCTCTGGAATGCTAACAACCTGTGATATTTCCAGAGGAATTTGCTGTGCAGGTCTAAGAGAAGGGAAGGGATTCAAGTGTTAGGGGCTCAGAGGGAGGAGGGGCAATGTTCATGTGGCAAGGCAACATGTTGTTCACATCCGTGTCAGATTGAGGCTAATGAAGGCCAGACTGATCCTTGGATGCAAGCCTTAAGTAAATGATCCCTCTTTGAATATATTAGCACCCCGTAGCAGCGTTGTGCCTCCCTGCCGTGGCAGCACCGCTACATGTTGTCTTGTGGTCTGACGAGGCCAGTCAAAATGGCAGTCACGGTGTTCGATCACGCTGTATATTGTTGAGCGTGATTTCAGTTTGTTTTACAGCAGCGTTGTTACATTGACTTAGTGGTGAGGAAGTATTTTGGCTGATCATTTTCAGGTTAGTGTGTCTGCAAAACAGTTTGATAGTAAATGGAAAGTATGAGTGTTGTGTCATTTGACAATGTAAATGAGACATCTCAAATTTTTCCCCACCCTCTTAAGAGGGATTGCATTTACATAACAGGCTGGGGTTTGATAGTCAAGCAGATGGTTCATGTTATTTTTTAGTTTTGTTTTGAATTAAATCATTTTTATTCATTTTCATTTTTTTCCATTATTCTATTTTAAAATGATCAGAAATAAATAAAAAAATACTTTTAAAGTCAGTGAACAAATATCACTATCAGAACTTTTTCCACTGCAATTTATGGTCCTAGCAACACTTAGCATGGAAATGAATCCTAAACTAGTAATTACGAAGCACTTTGGATTATTAATTGGAAAGACAAGGACATAGAAATGAAACAATTGTGAATCCACCCCTTCTAAGCTACTGTAGCATCTCATTAATAAATACCTTTCTGGTTCTTTAGTGCTGTGCCTGCCTTACTGATTGAAACAATGTCATTTGATTTTCGCTGATAAAGCATCTGTGCTTCATAGATGGATGGATTGGATGGATCCAATTAGCCATAGTCATCGCTCATGTATTTAAGCTGACAGTGGAAGTCTTGCATAGAATATCCTTGATTTTGGTAGTTTTGTGAGGTGCTCTTGCAAAGTACTTTGAAAGCCCATAAAGAGCGGACTGTGAAGAATGCTCCCTTGATGCAGCTTTGATTTACAGCAAATTTTTTCAATTAGACGCGGGAGGGAAGTAATTGATTTTCAGTAGGCAGTGTACAATGATTGGGAATTCTTAAAGGATGAGAAAGTGACCAAGATCCATAACTTTTTCCTTTTACTGTGTATTATATACAATCAACGCTGCAATTACTTGGGGCTTTTACTTAAAATTTCATACAGGTTTTATTAGAAGATAATGCATGTTTTTATACAGAGCACTCACATTCTACAATCTACACATTTACAGCAGATTATGAGGATTGATGGCTTGTAGCAACAGCTGCACAGGTGCACCTAGTGTCTCATAAGGCGTTCTGACCTTCTGCACAACACATACCATGCTGGCCTGTTTGTAAGCGCCAGCTCTGTTTGTAAACATGAACAGAGAGATGAGAAGCACATTTGCCCCGGTCGCGCTCAGCTCACAAGACAGGCACAACACAACGTGACAAGCAACAGATGTGTCACACAGGCTGAAATCAAAACAGCCGTCCAGCATGGAGTTGTGCACACCATCAGACATGGATGCTGTGATGAGGTGGGGAGGCAGCGAGCACTGCTGGCAGATGAGACAAGGCAGCGCCTCTGCTGCTCCCAGCTTCCTGTCTAGAAGAGGACAGGCCTGTTTGTAGGCTGCTTTGACACTCCTAGTCACTTTGTCATCTGGGGTGCTCTCTGCAGCTCTGATCACATGTACACATTGCATTCAAAGAGCGTCATATCAGCCGTGTGACAGGTAGGCTCCCAATGAGACAACACCCAAAGGGGATGTCCTTTTCAATACACTGTATGAGCACAAACGCACAGTGCGCCAACACAAAATAATATCATATGACATCATTCTGAATGCTCTTATGTTGTCTCCTCTGTTTGGAAAGACGTTAGTAACATGGTGTGGGTTGGTTCTGCCCTGCCTAATAACAGAAAGGCCTTTATGGAGACACATGTCCACTCCATGCAGACTGATTGTGGTGTTTGACAGCAGCAGTAAAAGTGCAGCTTCACACAGGCAATGCGATAATGATATTCTCAGAAGCTTAATCTGCCTTTTGCCACTGCCCCATAAGCAAACAGCGCAGCTTCATGTTGAGCCATGGGGAGGGAAATAGGAATCCATCATTAGAACAAGTGAATGAATGAAGGTGCACCAACAGCTGCTTGACTGAGCACATACAACAGACTGTCACCCCACATCTGTTTACCACTTCGACAGCCACATGAGTGTTTATATCCATGGGTGTAATTGAGCTATTTTCCCGAGGGCAGCTGTAACCCACACTAAGTTATAGCCCAACTTTCCATTAAAGCGTGGGGGGAAGTTTTACTGATAGTAATCATGCTCAGCAACACTGCTATGTAAATACAGCTTATCAGCTTTGCCAATTTGGTTAAGTGGCATGTATGTGGGTGATTCATACATCCAGCTCTGTGGCTGTGACACAGGCCACATATTGTAGACATTTATTAAACATAGGTAACTTGCATTATTAACAAGTATATATGCAGCAAGAACATAATAATGAAAATGATGGTGTGTCAAACCAATATTGCGTAGAAAAGATGCAAATAAACCTGCAAAATATTCAAGCTGCCATGTGGTCAAACTTAACTGTCAGCATGTACAGTATATGGAAATTGAAATGGGAATATCTAGATCTAAAACGTGCCATTTAAATATTCAAATGTTAACACCAAACAATATAATGCATTATGGCTTTTAGTATTTGCATACAACTCTGTTTGCTGCTGTGAGCTGGGGGTAATACAAGGAAGAGAGAGGGAGAAAGATAGTGAGGGAGAAACACTGTGCGGATATTGAGCACACAAACAAAGCCTTTGTCTGCCAGTCATAGGAAAATGACATTTGATAACTGTGTGAATTCTTCTGTTCGCTCAATTTAACAGTTAATGTGTATTTTGTATAGCTTTAATTTCTAAACTACCATCACACACTGAACCGTTGCTAATTTGCTGATGCCTTTGTTTAAGATGTGTACATCAAATGTTAGTTAAACCTACCATTTTTTTGTTTTTTTTTAACTTAACACAGTAAGTTCTATACTTGTTTTTGTAAAATGTTTTCCTAGTTGCAGCTTCTCGTTTTACAAAAATAAAGTGACGTTTATTCAAGATGCCCAGAATTTGGCCACTATTGAAAAGCTATTGCACCTTGTAGGGCTGGGAAAAAATTATGCGCTCTCGTAGTTTGCAAGTTAATCATTTCCCAAATTGAATTCACAAAGGGGCAGACCACTAAATGAAGTCAACCACCCTCTGATAGCTGATACATTTGTCCAGTCGCCTAACCCTAGCACAGGAGACCTACACTACAAGTCAAAAGTTTGGACACACCTTCCCATTCAATGTTTTTTCTTTATTTTCATGACTATTTACATTGTAGATTTTCACTGAAGGCATCAAAACTATGAATGAACACATATGGAATTATGTAGTAAACAAAAAAGTGTGAAATAACCCAAAACATGTTTTATATCTCAGATTCTTCAAAATAGCCACCCTTTGCTTTGATCACTGCTTTGCACACTCTTGGCCTTCTCTCTCTGAGCTTCATGAGGTAGTCACCTGAAATGGTTTTCCAACAGTCTTGAAGGAGTTCCCAGAGATGCTAAGCACTTGTTGGCCCTTTTGCCTTCACTCTGCGGTCCATCTCATCCCAAACCATCTCGATTGGGTTTAGGTCACGTGACTGTGGAGGCCAGGCCATCTGGCGCAGCACTCCATCACTCTCCTTC
>VUQS01031593.1:0-13066 GCA_015108495.1 Heterochromis multidens | reverse complement strand
GGCCCCTGGAGGACCCTCCTCCTCCTCCTCCACTGTCCCAATCCCAATCCAAGGGATCTGACTGACACTGTGAGAGTGCCATCTGCCCCTCGACAAGATTACACAGTGCACTGGGCCAAGAAATCCGCCAGCACAGCAGATTAAATATGAAATATAGGGCAGGAATAGTTGTGCTGCTGCATGTCTAGATTCAGTTGTGCCATGTCCATGATTGTTCTATTAAAACATTTTTTTCATGTCTCAAATTAAGTCTCAGTATTTTTTAGATGTCATTGTCTTTGAATTATGTGTGTATGTATCTAAATTCTTCAGAGTGCAACACACCTGAACCTCCTCTCGTCTCCTGTTTTGAAATTGTTATAAATGCAGTCCACCTTTGCTGTTTATTTGCTAAAGTTGTTGGTGGTTAATTTCCCCCAGAAATGGAAAGTGAGAGAAATGGAGAAAAAAAAGAGAACAAATCAACAGACAACTGAGAGCGAGCAAAGACAACCACTTTGCCTGAAAATGGTTACTATAGAAACTGTGCCTCTCTTTCCTCTCCCCTGGTCCATTTGGAGTCGCACATTTTTGTTTAACAGTGGGTGCAAATTAGCACCACCCATCCCCCTGTAGTCTGCAATCCTGTTCGTGTTGCCTTAGTTATTATATACTGTAAATTTTAGATATGCATGTTTCATTTGGTGGGAAAAAATCCTGTTTATGAATGAGTATTACAGCCCCAATTAAGACCCATTTTAGGAAGTCCAAAGAGCCATCACCATAGCCCATCTGTTTTCTCTGAGTGCCCATTTGCAAAGAATTCCACAAGCCAGTTTTGTGTTTTTCCTCCTTGTTGTTTGAATGAAGGTCCTCGTCAAACTCTGAATGTGCTTGGAGAAAGACTAAGAGTGGGGGGGGTGGGCATCTCTTGGCTGCCTCAGAAAAAGTTTTCTTCACTTAGCTTGGAACAATCCAGATCCACACTACCATAACCCTCACAGTCGGAGCTCTATAGCTCGACACATGATTGGGGTCAGAGCAATGCAAATGCAATGCAAAGCAGTGTGAGTGTGTGCATCCTTTTTTAATGCCTCATGTCTGATGAGTAAGTGTGCCTGATCTCATTTTCAAAGTTAATGTTATGCATCACATCACAAAAACAATAGAAAAGTTTGATCATGTAAGCTTTGTTTTTATTGTGGTTTCTTCCCCGGGCATGAATTGTGTTTTTGTTCTGCTTTTCATATTTTTCTGAACTTTTATCTTGCTGTATATCACATTTTTAATCTTTCACTCCCTCTCCTCCCCACTACAGCACCTCTGGTTCTTCGGTCTGGATGCCAAGCTGTTTTTTCTGAGTGTCCATTCATAGACCAAGAAATCATGTGGCACAATTGAATTACCACTGCTTATAGAGGCCTCTATTACTGTTGAGGCATCTGGAGAATGCTCCTTTTAACCAGCCAATTGCCGCCAAAGCATCCATGATCCCAGCACACAATGGGACCCTTCTCTATTGCCCTTGTTGGCCCTGAGGCACTACAGCAAATTAATACATGCAATTTAATACATGCATAACAGAACTCCGCAGAGACCACAGAAAATAGGTTACAGTTTCTGTTATATATTTTCTGATAATATATTTTAACTTCTACACATTTAGTTATAAATCTCGGGTGTGTTTTATAAGGCTGTTGTCTCCCTCCCTGTGTTTTCTGTGACTTTCCCCCCTTTTTCTTTCCAGTACAGGGTGTAGTGATTGCTGACTGGCCTCGATCCACAGCTGCAGATATTCAGTCCGAAGGAATCCACCATAAAGATTTCACAGGCAGCTCTGAGTGCTGTTACATATAACTAACAACTGATGTCTGCATGTCAGGAGAAAAGTACTAACCCCTTTGATTCAAGGATAGTTTAATGTCTTTGTTCAGAACATATATTATATAATGTTGACATTACATAATGGTGACATTTTTTAAAAATTGATGTGACCATATAGAGAGGTCAAAAGTGGCCAGTTATGAGCTTACATTAATGCTGGCTAACTGTGATATTTAATGGGATGTAAACTGGCTTAAAACACATCACACTTACTGGAGAAGCTGAATAGCTGACTCATAAGTATGTTTTTTTAGTACAGCTGAACACTGAACAAGGCAAAAAAGCTCCTACCTGTTACTCAAAGTGACAGGTAGGCATAATTTTAAACCTTGATACAATTTAAATTGGTGCAATCATGTGAAAAAGGAAGTTTTCAGAAGACTCTATGCAGTCCTGTGAAAAAACTAAGTACACCCCATGATTCAGTTGTTTGTAGAACCACCTTCAGCAACAATAGCTTGAAGTAATTATTTTCTGTATGATTTTATCGGTCTCTCGCATAGTTGTGGAGGAATTTTGGCCCACTATTCTTTAAAATGTTGCTTCAGTTCATTTTGGTTTGTGGGCATTTGTTTATACACAGCTCTTTTAAGGTCCCGTCACAGCATTTCAATCAGGTTGAGGTCTGGACTTCGACTGGGCCACTGCAACACCTTGATTCTTTTCTTTTTCAGGGATTCTGTTGTAGATTTGCTGCTATGATTGGGATCATTGTCCTGTTGCATGACCCAGTTTCAGCCAAGCTTTAGCTGTCAGACAGATGGCCTTACATTTGATTCTAGAATACTTTGGTATACAGAGGAGTTCATGGTCAACTTAATGACGGCAAGGTGCCCAGGTCCTCCTGCAAAACAAGCCCAAATCATCAGCCCTCCACCACTGTGCTAACAGTTGGTATGAGGTGTTTGTGCTGATATGCTCTGTTTGTTTTTCTCCAAACATCTCCACTTTGGTCTTGTCTGTCCAAAGGACATTGCTCCAGAATTCTTGTGGTTTGTTCAGTTGCAAATTAAGCCGTGCTGCCATGTTGTTTTAGACAGAAGAGGCTCTCTCCTGGAAAGCCTTCAAAACAAGCCATACTTGTTCAGTCTTTTTCTAATTGTACTGTCGTGAACTTTAACATTTAACATGCTAACTGACACATGTAGAATCTGAAATGTAGCTCTTGGGTTGTTTTGCAGTTTCTCTGACCTTGGGGTGAATTTGCTGGGATGACCACTCCTGGGAATATTGTGGCATTATGTTAACACACACCTGACCTGTGAAAACTCTCTTTTTCATGTATATGTCCATCATATTTCTACCAGACATGTCTAAAATGTAGCCACCAAAGCAGAGAACAGGTTTACGGTTTTTGTTAATTTAACTCAAATAACTATGGAGGAGGTTCCCAGCTGGAATAAGGTAATACTTCCAATGATGGGGCAAGCAAGCAGGGGAATGGTTACTTCGGTGGTCCAATCCAGTGGAGAGCAAGCAGGCAGCTGAGTGAGCCCAGACTAGTTATTCCATTTGCAGGTAAGGTTTCTAGTTAGTAAAACCAAGGGAGGTCATCACCGAGGAGCTGAAGGGAATACTGAAGAGGATCTAAGACAGAGGACATGGTAGGCAAGTACTGGGAACACTGACTTGGAAACAAACAAGCAAAACTTGAGTGCTGTGTCTAGACTGTTACTGCACAGCTGTAACAAACTGGTGATGAGTAGTAGCAGAATCAGTCCTTAAATACATGGAGGTCTGATGAATGATGGGAAACAGGTGTGCTAGTCAACAGACAGTGGGCAGTCGAAGGACACCACACCTCCCAACATTGTGAGACTTGCCGTGCACACTCACTCACATCGGAGGGGAGGTGACGAGAGACGGAGAGAGCGCAGAAAAAAGGAGCCAGCACAGGAAGCCAGTGGATCCTGAACAGTATGAGGCTGTCAGCTAGTCTCAGTTTGGATATTTTAACATGGAGGACAGTGGAGATTAACACAGTTTTGAAGAATGAAGGTATGTAGCGATCCACCAAAGTATTAAAAGTCCTGTCCATTATTAAAGTGTGTTTCCAAAACAGACTGACAGTTTTTTAGGCCATTTGCTCAAAACCAAAAATGTAAAGCTCATTTTGTTTCTAGAGAAGCCATTGTCATTCAGATTAAGACAGTGTCAACAAGTTTCTGCATAAATGTTTTGTATTAATGGAAGTAGTAAATAGATATGTGTTAGAAATTTCACATAGGTCAGTAGTTGTGGCCCTAGATGGAAAGTGAGCAGGATCACCAGAGTCAAAGGATTTATCCTCTCGTCAAGATCTCTTCTCATCAATCTTCTACAATCAATACCTGTATTTCCCCATGATCCAGCCAGTAGTTGCTAAGATATTTTTACTAAAAGTCAATCTCAGCAGATCACCAAAGTCTGTACAAAATATCCTCTGGATACCATGAGTGAATGCACACAATTTCATGGCAATCCTTATAATAGTGGACATTGCACGTTTCAGTCTGGCCAAAATAGTGGACTCACCACCCCAGCATTGCCTTTCATAGAGCCATGCAGCTAGTATCTGGCTTAGAACTGACGAGGAAGAAAGAGAAAGCAAAAGATGGCAGAAAGAGAAACGAGAGAGAGAGAGGAAGGGAGACAGGTCCTCAGACTTTTTATTACCTGGTCATTTCCCTTTACGGAATGACAAATTTATATTCACAGTGCTGCTACTAAAATAAATACCAAGTCCTTTAAAGGTTAATGAAATAGCTCTGGCGCTCTCCCACTACAATCATCGTCCTATGTCTGGCTGCCATGGCAACGCTCCTACTGTTGATCTATGCTGCAGATAATTAGGAGCAAAGATGACAGAGCCCACAGGTGTGAACACAAACACACAAACACTCATTCATACTTGTGCGTAAACATATGCATGTGCTGTATACTTGCACTGTCACACGCTGCTACAAAATCTCATTATCAAGTGGTTTTTGCTTCCCAGATTTAATATCCCCTCCAATTTGGCACATCCAATCACTGTCCTTCATTCTCATTCAGAGTGGCAACTTGGCTGACTCTCACTGCAGATACACTTTCTCACACTATACACAAACGACTGCCGCTTGCCAAGCATGAGGCCATGCCTCCATTTGAGCGCAGAAACAAGTGGCGTCCCTTTGTTGTGGAGGAAGGCAAAGCCAGTGTACAGGGGTTCTCCTTCCTCTTCATCACCCAGCTATCTGCAACCCTCTGCAGCATGCTAATCCTATTCAGAGGTTCCCTTCACCTCAAGGTCCCATTGAGAGTGTGAAACTAATCCAGCCAAATGGGTTTCATCAAGTGAAATGGAAAGGTAATGATACCTCTGGCACTTTGGGGCTCTAAATGTCTACTTCACTATTTTTCTTCTTTTCCCCTCCTTTCCTCCTGCCATGTTCTGAGATGTTTCATGTTCCAGCTGAACATGGGTGGAGTCTCTAAAGAAGTCTAATTTACCATAGCACTTTAATACACTTACAACAAGCACACACGCATGTGCACACAACTGTGCTTTAGACTGAGGAGAGCTGAGAAGCATCATCCTTCTAGTCTGACAACCCATAACCACCCTCCTCTCTCCCCAAAGGCCTTACTGCAGGGTCACTTAATAGACCACATTTCAACACACTGCAGGCACACACGCTTGCAGGTGACATCACGAGATGGATGATGGGGGCCACTGCAAGGCCGAGGGCTCCTCTTTCGTCAGACCAGTTCGTCTTAAAAGTGCACACTCCCCCAGCGACACACGCTCGCCTGGCTCCTCTCCCGCCCCTCGCACCCACTCCACACTGCAAAAACGTGCAAAACCCAAAGTCTGCAACGCCAACCGTAAAAATGATGGATGACAGTGTGAAATGTAACCTTTCTTTTTGCATTTTTCTGTCACCCTCTTCCTCCTCCCACCTGCAGCCCTCCAGCATGTCTGAAACAGTTCACTGGAATTTGTTGTGAATACAAATTTTTTTATAGGGAGTAAAAATACTTTACTGTACTTAAGTAGAATTTTCTGGTATCTGTACTTGAGTATTTATTTTTACTGCTCTACTCTACTTTCTACTCCATACATTTTCAAACATTTTCAAACAGACACAGTTGCCCGATTGTGTCTGTCATGGTCCTGGGTCTTCAACCCAGTATTTTGAGGTTTTATGCAGTTTGGTTTCTTGTGTTTAAGTCTGGGTTTTTGGTAATATTATTATAATATATTATTTTTCCATGGTCATGTATTATACCCTCTGTTTGTAGTCTGTTTATATTCTAGTTTATCTATCTTGTGTGATCCCTGTCTGTCCCTCCAGTTGTCTCCCCGTGTCTGTCTGGTCTCGTCTCCCCGTGTTGTCCTCAGCGTCCCATGTGGAAGTCAGTCTGGCTTCCCTGTTTATTCTGTCAAGTTCATATGTCTTTGTACTGGTCTCTGTATTAGTAACTTCCTGTTTTATTTTGATAGTTACTGGTCCCATATGCGTCATGTTCAGTTTTGCTTCCCCTGTCTCGTTAGTTAGATTCTGTTGAGCTGTTTTGCCCAGGTGTTTCCACTCTGCCCTAATCTCCTCCTCTGTATATATTGTATATTATATTGTGTCCTCCCTTATCCCCCTGTGTTGTGTGTGCATCAGTTTGTTTGTCTCTAGTTTTCAGTCAGTTTGCCGCAGCTCTGCTCAGCCTTGTTTTTGTTACCTTGCCTTTTTTCCAGCAAAATAAAGCTGTGATTCTGAGATTACTTCCATCTGCTGAGTCCTGCATTCTGGGTCCACTCCCTGCTCACCACACAACCATTTTCCATGACAGTGTCAGTCTTTACTGCAATTTCAACAAAATGTATTTCAGTATAGGAGCTCAGTGATTACCAGAATATACAGATGGAGATGCTGCAACAGCTTGAAAAGATAATCTGGAGCAAATTTAT
Source organism: Heterochromis multidens (assembly GCA_015108495.1). Lineage (NCBI taxonomy): Eukaryota > Metazoa > Chordata > Actinopteri > Cichliformes > Cichlidae > Heterochromis > Heterochromis multidens. The sequence continues at coordinate 6,279 of VUQS01031593.1, read as the reverse complement.
GCATGCACCGGGAGTCTGGCACTCCCACAAGCGCCAATATAAATGATGATGGAGCTATGGTGATGCCACAACTGATGTGCAACACAACCAATACGGTGACCAGAAACTTGAAAGGGCATTGCTTGGGTTAAAATATGCCCATTCACAATGAAAAAGAAATGAAAAAGAAATGCTAAAGGGTACTTCAAATGTGACACCAATGTGTCCTGATAAAGTATCCATATGTGAAGAGTTAGGAGTGAGGTCCACTTCCTTCTTCTGGAAGCTTAAAGTTAAACCACATTACATCCCAGATGGACTATGCTGTCATAAGTTAGGCATTAGATTCCTGCTGCATTAGAGGGATGGGCAAAGTGGGATTGGCTGAATTCCTGGGTTCCAGATGTACACATTAACTTATTGTGCTGTATTTCATCAAAGAGGCTGAATCTCTCCATGCTTTCCTTAAAGTGGTGACATTTCATGGAGGAAGATAAAGTTTGGGAGAAAGACGGAGAGTGAAGGGAGTCAGAAATGTGTGAACTCTCCTTCTTAGAAAACCCCCACATACCATACCACAGAATCACACACTGACACATGAAAACACAGATTAACCCATCAATCACTCGCTAAATAACAGCATTCCTCTTTTTCCACTTTTTCAGCCTGCCTCGTGGATTCATGAACGTTAAACTGGCGAGTTTAATAAATGATAAACAAGTGAAGTGGAATTGTATTCACACCAATCGAACACCAGGCTCAATACGAGAGTCAGCTGAGAAGTGTTTTAAGGAGCAAATCCTCTGATGACTGCTGACTCCAAAAAATCCCAATCAATAGCAAATCCACCAATTTTTCTGCTGAAATACTTTCCTCCCTGAGATTATTTTTGTCTGGTTCCAATAACATATGGCAGCGAGTAACAAACTGAGATCTAATACTGACTAAAGTTTTAAAGTGTCATCCTGCATATAATGAGTTCATGTAGGATAGATAAATGCACATTTAATACCTTTATTTCCATCACCTATAAATATATTGTATTACAGCATCCTACTTTATGTGCATTACTACAGTGCTGCAGTACCTGGTTAGGATGCTGCATCATCAGACTATATGGGTGCATTGCACAGAAATCATTAGTGTTAAGTAACAGACTAATAAAATACTAGAATACAGATCACAGACCCCACAGAAATTATATTTTTTGTCCAATAGTGCTATTATAAATGCTCCAAAACCCAGCAGTACCACAAACATGGTCAAAAGGTCCAGTTCAGTGATTTAAATTGGCAATGGTGAAGCCTAGCAGACAAGCATCCTGTTAATACTGCAAAGTATCTAAGCCTTAATAAAATTTAAATAGGTGAGTTATTTAAAAAATCCTACTGTAAAGTTATGAGGAGGAAAATTAGCTATAAAGATACAGACAGAGTAAAAGATGGACATAACTTTGGGGTCTGAAAAGGGAAGCTATATGGAAATGGCTTAAACCTGTGCTGTTTTTAATTGGGAGATAGCTGTGGTTGCAAAAAGACTTGCCCTGCTGAAGTCACTCATTTCAGGTCACAAAGAATAAATCATTAAGTTCAGTTTGCAAAACTTGTCTGAAAGGAGTTTTATCCAGGTATTATCCAGTGATATTAGCCAAAGATGGGAACAGTGAAAAACGCTCATCTCGATGCTTCCAAACCATGGGAGACTGGTCACATTGGCTATGTCCATCTTTTATACCATCTTTGTATAGACCCGCCAAACTGTTTTCTATATCATGTTATATATAAGTGTGCTTATTTTAAAGCTGGACATTTTAATGTGGTAGTCTGTGGGGACCGACTCACTTTTGAAGCTAGCCAAGTGGCCACTGCAGAAACTGCAATTTTTGGCACCTCCACTTTGGCCTTTAACTTTTTAGACCTGGAGGTTGCTGCATGTTTATCACATTCAAGCAGTTCATATTAATGTCTCTTTCAATGTACACTCACTGGCCACTTCACTAGGTACACCTGCTCAGCTGCTCATTGACACAAATATCTAATCAGCCAATCACATGGCAGCAACTCAGTGCATTTAGGCATGTAGATACGGTCACAGTAGTCACATTAGGCTGAAGTTCAAACAGAGCATTAGAATGGGGAAGAAAGGTGATTTAAGTGACTTTGAATGTGGGATGATTTTTGGTGCCAGACTGGTCTGAGTATTTCAGAAACAGCTGATCCAACTGGGATTTCCCCACACATCCATCTCTAGGGTTTACAGAGAATGGTTCAAAAAAGAGAAAATATCCAGTGAGCGGCAGTTCTCAAGGAGAAAATGCCTTATTAACATCAGAGGTCAGAGGAAAATGGCCACATTGCTTCAAGCTGATATGAAGGTAACAGTAACTCAAATAACTAACATATGTAGAAGATTATTTCTAAACGTCTTAAAGCAGCAGAAGACCGCACTGAGTGCCACTCCTGTCAGTTAAGAATAGGAAACTGAGGCTACAAATCGCACAGGCTCACCAAACCAGTCTCAATCCAAGCAATTTGTTGAATCTATGCCGTAAAGAATTAAGGCAGTTCTGAAGGCAAAAGAGAGTCCAACCAAGTCCTAGCAAGGTGTACATAATTAAGTGGCCAGTGAGTGTACCTGACAGATAAACATGCCTTTCACTCTGCAAATTATTCCTGTGACTTTCTGCTCCTTGTTTCATGATCCTTCCTCTGTGCAGACTCTTCCCGCACTGTGGATTTCCCTCTCTGAAACCCAGGGAAATCAGTCCTCTCTCTGTGGAGTCTCCTTTATTAATTTCCTGTGACTTGCCCTGCCAGCCCAGACTATCGACCACCCCTCACTCCCAGTTTCCACCCACCTTTGTTTATAAATAAAACCTGTGTAACTTTCTCCTTGTGTCCTGCACTTGAGTCCAGATTCTTGGTGAACCGTTACAGTGTTCTTGTTGAGTTGTGATGAGGGCGTCCAGAATCTCTAACATTCCTGTTCCTACTCATTAACCCGTCACACCTGCCAATTCCATCATGAACAGCCTTCACCACATCAAAATGCATCCCACAAGTAAATATCCACAATACTCTCTCAATTCAGTGGTGAAATATGCAAAACAAAACATCAAAGCGACTCTGCCCACTATCATAGCACATTTTTCATTTTACGCTACAACCATAACACACCCAGTCAAATCAAAGTGTTCTTTTGTGAACACCACGGCCTTGTTGCCCTTAACTGCCAGGGCCTCACATCCCCGACCACTCGACCATCCAGAGTAAAGAGCAAGCTCTGTAGTTCCAAAGCAGAGGATCACAATAAACCTCCCCACCCCAAACTGGTCCCACGCCAAGCTTCAGATATTTCACTTTTGTTGACAAGACACTTTTCATTCCAAAACACCCCCCGCCCCCCCTTTTGTTTCCTGCACCCCTCATCTCCTCACTTACAAACTATCCATCCCCATGTGTACGGCACTGCATGCATGATGAGTACTTGGATTATGAATCATCACAGATGTTTTTTTGGACGTCCACACTTTAGAGAATTGTGGTTGTGTATTAAGTCCACTCCTTAACATTCCATACACCCATATGGAAGTGTTTACATTCAGGGAAAAACTGTTAGGGGGTTTGAGCCACTCGAGGCCACAGGATCGAATGTGGGACGGGGAAGAAAAAAGATGAATTTTTTTTCGCACTAATGCCAAAAAAGATGGAATAACTGTAAAGAACAAGCTCCCTCTACTCTCATGTTTGGTATTATGACCCCCAACTTAACTTCTGTCTTCCACTGCTTCTTTAGTCACCACCTGGTCATCCACAACCACAATGATGAAAAACCTGAAAAATGTATCTGCTTTTGCTTTCTTGATAACTCTTCCTTCTAGGTCTTCTCATTCTTTGTCCCTCCATCACTAACCCCTCACACCATTTCCAGAAATAATGATGAAATAAGGACCCTTATCTCCAGTCCTGCTCCTGCTCTCTGAATAAAATGAGGTGTTTTATGTGGTATGGGGAGTGACCCTAGACCTATTTCTGATAGCCGGATTACCCCCCAGAAAGAGTGAAATCCTCACATTAGCTACAGTTACATTACTCAGCAGTTCACGTTTCTTGCGTTCACCCTGTGTTTCTTTATTGTCTTCATCTCCTCCTCAACTACATGTGGCTTTCTTCACAGGGAATCTCCAAGATCTCATTACTGAACCAAAATGGCTGGAATACAGTGCCTGATTAACTCTGAGTGACCTTTAGTTTGTTTTCCAGTAATGCAGAGCTGCATTGGATGGAGTATATGTGATGTCTTCAAGTCATATTCATGGCTCTGAAGCACCCTGCATGTCTGATCTTTGCTCTATAAACCAGTTGATCAGAGTGACCCTGCACATCCACCCACATCGGACTAAATATATTTATTTAACATGATTTTACTCACGGCTGTTTCAATGAAACAGAAAGAAAAAATAATGTGTCAGGGAGACTCGAGCCAAACTGCCTCATCCTGTTAGTGGTATTGTATTCTCAAAAGGTCCACCGCACCCTGGCTCTTTATTGGCTCGTGAGCTTATGTACATGGTTAATTTAAACAGGTGGGATGGGGAGTGCATAAGGTAACTTGGATGGCTTTATCAACTTAAGTAATTCCTCCATTCTTTGTCCTTTTCCCCAGTTGCCTTAGTTCCTAATCTCTAAACACTGAAAGAAAGTGAACATCTGTCCATCTATCTATCTCTATCTTTATCTCTCATCCTCCCATTCACAGCTGCCTTGGCTCCAGCTCTCTTTGGGGAGGAGGTGGGTAATTACACGACGCAATGAGAAACAAATAACACTTTCTTATAGCTGTCTGCTGGTTTGGATTACACTGATTGGCTGGTGTGTGTGCTCTGGGGCCAACTCTTTGAGAATTTGTTATTAAATTTTTGACCTGTTCTGGCTGCCAGAGGAGAAGAAATACCATCTGCACCTTCTGGAGAGCTTCCCCTGTGATCTGGCTCTCATGTTGGGCTCAAGCTGTGAATTACTGTCTGAGCTGGAAACGAGGGACTCACATGAGCCGTGTTATGTTTTTAAAGCCTTAAACAGCTGTGAGGTAGCCATTTGGAGCTGCCCTTTTTCCTGGAATCAAATTACACAAACTGGAGCTGCTGGGACTTGATTGGATTGTAAAAAGCCGGTGTGCTTTGACATTGGTATCAATGGAGCTGTGATAAAAATGAACTACTTCCATATTGGATGATCTTGCACCTTTGGTTTAAGCTCATCACCAATTTTCAGTGGAAATTAAGTAATGCAGTCAGTCCAGTCCAGTGCAAACACTGTTCTCTTCTTCTCAAGCATTTGCACATGGTAAGAGTGATATTATCAAAGTGACTTTATTATGTTTTTCCTTATTTTCTGTGCTGAACTGTGCAAAAGTCCTGAGCCACCTCTCATCTTGTTATGTTTTGCTTCCAAGGATGCAGACTTTCTTGTAATTTTTATTTATTTATTTTTTTTAAAAGCTGCTATGAGCAATAGTTCTCAAGGCTTTCTGAAGGTCTGAATTTTTTCTTTGGGCACTGGCTGATTTTTGACTTATTTTTAGTTCAGTCCTTGTAACAGACCATTTCCAAATAATTACCAAATATTGACTTCCAAGCTTGTTAGAATTGTACAAACTCTCTTTTTGCCTTATATACTGTGTTTCCATGGATGTTTGCACATTTTTCAATAAGTTGCTGCACCCATTTCCCATTTTCTGAGCAAAATATAAAGAAACGAGGGGTGACTTAAGATCTTTGCACAGTACTGTAGTGTTTTGGAAGCTCATATTAAACATGGAAAAAGTTTGAATAATGAGGTCAACATATCTTGATGCATGCTCAATAATCCAGGTAAAAGAATCCCAAAAAGTTGAATCTGTTCATCTGGACGTGGCGTTTTTTTAGTGGGAGAAACGTTTCGTTTACCAACTGGTAACTTCTTCAGTCTCAGCTGACTGCAGACTTCCCCAGCCTTATAAACAGTACATTTGCATAATGACAGAAACCAGCACCACCATTGTTAGTCAGTGGTGCTGGTTTCTGTCATTATGCAAATGTACTGTTTATAAGGCTGGGGAAGTCTGCAGTCAGCTGAGACTGAAGAAGTTACCAGTTGGTAAACGAAACGTTTCTCCCACTAAAAAACGCCACGTCCAGATGAACAGATTCAACTTTTTGGGAGGTCAACATATGTTCAAGAAATCTTCAGAATATTCTGTGTTTAGATCAATACAGTGTTATAGAGATATCCTCAATATGGCCTTAAAATGGCCATCTAA